>JAVYIG010016942.1:0-28696 GCA_035222895.1 Strongylocentrotus droebachiensis
TCTTTATATCTGTTTGTTCATGTGCTTCATTTCTCTCTTTTGGTTTTTATGTCTGTCTGTCTCCGTCTCTCTGTCTGTCTGTCTGGCTGGCTATTTCTTCCTCTTTTTCTTCTCCCCCCCCCCCCTCTCCCCCTCTCTGTGTGTGTCTCTCTCTATTTCTCTCTCTCTCTCTCTCTCTCTCTATTTCTCTCTCTCTCTCTCTCTCTCTCTCTCTACTTTTCTCTCTCAGTCTGTTAGACCCATTGCATTTGATAAACATTGGTGACTCATAGATCTTACACATGAATCCACGACTCACATACAAATGATCTGCAAGATTTTATTTGCAAATATAATTTCCGAGCTCCACCGTACCGTCGTTCCAATCAGAAAGCAATTTTTGGAATATTGAACCTGGTGCATTTGCATTCGACTTCTGATTTGAAACAAAGCTTTATTTGATTTGATCACCCCCATCTCGAGTCGAAACCACAAATTATTTGGAAGGCTTTTAACAATTACTTCATTTGATTTGATTCATTATGCATATTTCAATCTTGTATACATCTTGTATACAACACACATATATAAGAAACTCACAAATCAAAGCTGCAAGAACAACACATTAACATTTTGTGTAACTTTTTACTTGATCTGATTATCAACCAAGACATGTACAGTCTACAGTCTATATTGTAAATGTAATAGACTGTAAAAGTCCACTGCACACCATACAATCTGACTACGATCCATTAGGAAAGAATTTGGAATATCATTTCATATACATTCAGTGTATGTCAAACTTCTATAAAGTATAATATCAATGATCGAGGATATGGAAAGTCTTATATGATTGATAACATTGAAATTTCAAAGGAATTTCAAGCTAAATTGGCTCATAATCGTAGTGACATCAGACCAGTAATGCGACTGTTTACGATCTGAAGCCAATTCTGTTTTTTTCTCTGACTAGAAGGCCTGTATGCACTAATAAAAGGTTGTCATTATTTAGAACAATAAATTAGAAAGATGTTTGTTTAGACTTCCAAATCTAATACAATTGCTATTTCTCGAAAATCAGATAGGATCATTTTGTGTGTGCATGGTGGTGTGCTTAAGATGTCATGTTGGTGAAAGTCCTGTCTAATTAGAATGCGGAGTTACATTGTACACATGCATGTATGATTGATGACCATGCCTGAGTATACTGCAGTGCATGACTCCCAGTCTGGTCGAAACCTCTGACAGACATACAGTGTATGCAGTATTTCAGTGGGGGGTATCCTTGTTTTATTTGCCCCAGTATGGAGCCTTGAACACGTACAGTCTGTATACAGTACATTTTTGTAGTTGTACATTTACGAGGGGCGCAGGCAAAATAACGAGTGTCCAATGTTGTGAAGAAACCCTTTTTTATGCCTGACTGAAAGCAATTGGACTGTGATGGAACTATTCTATGTGTTAGAGAAGGTTAAGCCTGTCTGCACTACTTGCGCCCTCTATATAGCCAATAGTAGTGACTGTTGATACCCCATGGTCCCCTATTTCTTATGTTAATTGAGAGCTGAGTTGATGAGATAACCATCTGTCAGTGCCCAGCAGGGAGGTCCAATCCCTCCTGGCCAAACTTGTCCAAACAGGCTTTAAAGCATTGTTACTTGTGTTTTCTTATTCTGCATAAAAAAGCATTATTGCAATGACAATTTAAAATTCATCAAATTAATTTTATCCTTTTTTCTGTCTTCTCTCTTTGTCTTTCAGCGATCGAGAAGATCCAGAAGGTCCGCCGGAGTCTGAAGCGGTCATCCAGGCGAGTTAAGAGCGCCCTCATGACGCGAGAGGACTCAACAATAACAGAGGTAGCCATGGAAACCGAAGACATGAACCACACCGCGCCTCTGGCCACCCTAGCAACCACCCCTATCGAGGAGGACATCATATTTGAGAGCAGGGGGCAGAAGAAACGAGGGGGCACCTTCCCCCGCATGGCCCACTTCGACCTCCCGGAGGACACCCCTCCGGGATCGCAGAATGGGACGCTGAAGGCCAACGGGACGCATCGGCCTCAGCGCCAGAATGGAAGCCTCAAGGGACCTTGGAACCGGAAGAACAGAGGTAAAGGGGTTCCTGTAGTGAAAGAGGACACTGCCAAGGTTCTGGAGATGTACCTCAAAAGGAGAAGCAAGAGTCTCAACGATGCGGTTCTCACCAGGGAATATTTTGCTCAGGAGAAGAAGAAGCGGGGGAGGTCCACAAGGAACAATACAGTGTCGATCTGTTCGACGCTCAGTACGGACTCCACAGCCAGTGAGGTCCACGTTCAAGCCACAGTGACTGTGCAAACAACATTGGATGCAGCGGATAGGACAGTGTTTTCAAGAGCAAGCGTGACGCAGCAGAGTTTCCATGAAGCAATGAAGTGTTCGATTATGGAGGAAGGTTCAGCCATGGAGCAAAGTGCGGACGATGAACTGTCGTCATCCGATGAGCAGTCACCAAGGTCGCGTTCGGCGCCCTCTACGTTACGAATGCAAGTCAACAGAGAAAACAAGGAAGGGACGGATACGCTCAAGCTAAAAGACAAGGAGAACGGAACGGCCACTCTCACGAGAGATGGCTACAAGCGTGATAGTAAGAAGGAACCAAGACGTAAGCGTAGTTTCTTAGACAAAGCCAAAAATATTATGAGATCACCAAGTACTTCTCGTAAAATTATCAGGACACCCAGTGCTGTGCAAAGACAAGAGGAAAACGAGAGAGAGAGACTTAAGGAAGAAAAAGAAAAGGAGAAAGAGAGACTAAGGGAAGAAAAAGAAAGGGAAAAGGAAAAACAGAGGAAAGAGAAAGAGGAAAAAGAACTGCTAGATAAGAAATTGAAGGAATATAAGGAAAGGGAAAAGGAGAAATTGAAAGAAATGGAAAGGAGGAGGAAGGAAGAAAAAGAAAGGGAAAAAGAATGGGAGAAGGAAAGGGAAAGGTTGAAGAAGGAAAGGGAGAAGAAGGAAAAGGAAGAAATGGAGAGGTCACATACGAGGCATCATGCCAGAACTGTAGTCCATTCAGAAATGAAAAAGACTGGCTTCACTGCCAGGCTCAAGGAATCCTTTAGACGGTCATCGCGAGACCGTCATCATCATAATCACCATCGCACCAAAGACCACATACCCTCCAAACCTCCAGAACTCCCTCCACGACCTCCCGAACTCCAGCAACCCAAAGACGTAAAACCCAAACGATGGCCCAGCTTCCAATTCAAGCGCAAGTCGCGGAAAAGCGCGTCGACACCCACGGACGAAAGCGGGACGGGTGCAACGACTCCTTCGGACACTGCCTCTATGGACTTTGAATACTTTGCATCACGTGTGGACCACACACGCTCGCTCAACGATGCCGAGCGGAGGAGACTGACAATCGAAATGCGACAAGCGAGGCGGGAAAACTCAGGAAATGCCAGTGATTCTCAGGTATTGGACCGCGTCGCTGGAGCACATCCACCGCTCTCGGAAGCCACGTCTCACGATTCTTTTGGGTCATTTGCATCGTCGGAGGGATCAGAGAGACCGGAGAGGCCTCGAACCTTGGCATTCAGACGGACTAGAGCTGAAAGAGCACAGAGAGGATTAAATAGTAAGTTCAGAACTAGTCAAGCATATCCAAAGAATAAGTACTGTACTCAGGCAGTAAACTCTATGATACATGTATGTCATCTTTTGAGAGCCGGAAGGGTGTTGATGTAGATGCATCTTAAGTTTTTAAAGTTAAAACCAGGGATGAGATTCCTCTGCCGATCGGCAGACCAAAAAGCTTGGAGAAGGGACATGGGGGAAATGAAACTTTCAACCAAACAGCGTAGGAAAAACAGATGATAAACAATGATGATGATGATGATGATATCTCCCTCTAATTTTTGAAAAATATTAGATGCAGTTGCTTCCTTTTCAGGCTCTTGTGAAAGGAAATAACTATTGTTCTTGTTATCATCATAATAGATGTGATCAGACTAGATAGCACCACGCCAGGTCACGTGAGGAGAGATGTGGATACTTCCTTCCCCGTGCTCCCGGCGGCGTTGCTAGCGGACGATCTTGTGAGGGACGGAGGAACCGACAGTGGAGCTAACGGAGGTGGAGAAGGAGCAGACCGAAACGTGACAGACTCGTGGACGGAGAGCGGAGGTTAGTATGCCGTAAAATCTTGAGCAACAACAACAAATGACGATGAGAGATGATGCAGGAGCGTTGAGTGATTGCTCAAAGCAGTTGTCTTGAACAGTTTTCCATAGCGTGGTCAAACACAAGTGCCAATTAAACCCCAGTACCTAACAGCGCCCAAAACTACCTGTATCTTTATCTTTTTATCAAACATGTAGCTCTGTTTTTGATAATTCATCTCCAATAAGAATGTTATTCTATAATATCTTATTTCAAAATGAATGATCAGTTTTGTGATGATGAAAGACCCCCCAAAAAACAAATAAAAGAATGAAGACCCTTTGAATTTGATTTATAATTGATAAGATCTTTTCTTTTGCTAAATATATTACTCATTGCCGATGTAGTATCGAACGTCGGTCTGCCCGTAGAGTATAAAACACGCTTGCTTACATTATAATATATCACCTGACGAAGTGTTGCACCGGTGCACGAAACGTCGTGATCCCTTGTTGACCATACATTGCGAGACAAACAAATATCACTAGCGATATTATTTTCGATATCTTTTCTTTTCTTTGCTATTTGTAGATGGCAGTGACATTCCATTTGAGCAACGTAACCAGGCAGAGCGGGAGGAATACTTCAAGCGTATCGCTGACCGGCTTGCCATGATTGGAGATCAGGCGTTGGAGGACTACGAGTTCAACGACAGTGCCGCGGGCGCTCCCAGAACGCAGCAGAGGCCGGTCCAGAGCACATGCACCGCCGAAACCTACGCTTCGTGTTCCGTGGCTGCGGGAGCTACAGCGGCACCGGGTATCAGTCATAGTAAGTATATTTCATGTATGACTACAATTGTATCAGTGTTACATGTTAACATTGATCACTAAAATTTGGTGAATTCTATAGACTAAGATCGACTTTAAGTTGGAATTAAATATGGAAGGCCATTCACACCACTGGTTGCTCTCACCATTGGTCTCTCAATTATGATCTTCAGATAACATCTTTTTCTTCAAAAATGCATCATCAACAAATATAAATTCTGTAGGTTTATGACCATGATTTCTACCTCCCTTTAGAGACCAATGTCAGCAAATGGTGAAAGCAAACAGTGGCATGAACGGCCTGACATAGTTAAGTCCAACTTAAAGTCGATCTAAGTCCTGATCAAATTAGCCGTCATAAAAATTCCTGCCCTATCAACTACTCATTGTTCTCTCCTCTTTTTGCTCGTAGATCATGCAGCTGAGTATATGGAGATAGGCCAACGGATACAGACCGATGTAGATGGTATGCAACTGGTAAGAAAACACTATTGATTACATTTAATAATGATAATAATATTTAGCTTTTATATGGCGCTTAATAAAGATGTCTCTAAGCGCTTTACAAATATACTATAACCCCGGTCTTTGGATTCAGTGCTTCCCGCACACATTGTGTGCACAATTTCCACTCCCTGGGGAGCATTCTAGCCAGGCGTTACTCGACGCTCAAAAACTGTTTGGCCAACAATGACGGTCGCATCCTACCGGCTACCCATTTAACACCTGGGTGGAGAGTAGCAAGTGCTGATTAATATCTTGCCAAAGGATATTAGTGCCGTGTGAAAAAGCGATTTACCTCTGGAAAGCTCCAAATTAGCTCTGGAAATCTCTGAAAGGAATTTCACTTGTTCTGTGGACAGCAAAACAAAAAATAAAATAATAAAAAGAATGAAGCACTGAGGGAGGGAGGAAGAGCCCACATTGAACAATACTCTAGATTGCAGAAGTGAACTTCATGATGATATCAATTTTTGATTGATAATTATGAAATGAAATTAAATGATCGGGACCTTTAAGAGATAAAATAAGATAAAATACCATCATACATGCCATGATCTCCCATTGTTAATTATGATAATGAGGATGGTGAAATAGAATCAGGAAAGATAGCCAGTTAGCCATATTATAAAAAATGATGAATGAAAGAAAACACGTTGCTAAAATGCTTGGCACACAATATTCAATACCCCCTGCCATCCATAAAGCTTGAAGAAACAATACTCCAGTTTCGAAGATGAATGGCTATTAATAGTTACCTTCCTAATGCCTCAGTCACACCTTTGCGTATTTGGGTTGCGTATTGCTGTGTATTTAAGGCAAGCAGTTTTAACATTTATTCCTATTTCTTGATGTCAAGAATTGAATTCTTGATATCAAGAATTACCTTTGCTTTACAACAGAAAATCATTTCTTGATATCAAGAAATAGGAACAAATGTTAAAACGGCTTGCCATAAATATGCAGCAATACGCAAGCTAAATACGCAAAGGTGTGACTGAGGCATGAGGTACATGTAATTTGATATCAC
Source organism: Strongylocentrotus droebachiensis (assembly GCA_035222895.1). Lineage (NCBI taxonomy): Eukaryota > Metazoa > Echinodermata > Echinoidea > Camarodonta > Strongylocentrotidae > Strongylocentrotus > Strongylocentrotus droebachiensis. Next base: position 6,492 of record JAVYIG010016942.1, read on the forward strand.
TTCCTGACCTATTTTTGCCGTGCAAAGTGACCATCTACCTTGGAGGCAGTAGGAACCACTTTTTTCAGTTTTGTTATCGTAGAAGATGAAGCCTTCAGGCAATGGCCTTGTTACAGTGTCTCTAGTCTTCAAAACCAGACTGCTTATATTTTAATTGATCAAGGATTTCATCCCTTATATGTACACGTACATGATGTTCTGATGATAACGAACACTATTTGTACAAAAATATAAAAACAACAATAATTTAGTATTTCTGGGTTGATTCTCATTAAAACCTTCTCATGAAAATATGTGCCGGTTCATATTGTAAGAACTTGTCAGAAATCATTATGAGACAATAATCAGCAACCATAGAAGTATTTGAACACATGTGAATGCCTCTTGTGAATGAAATAGTAATTTGCAGACTGTTTAAAAGGATGCTGCCAAAATTCCAGATCTTGAGCACCTTTTCATAAATCTTTTACTCAATAATAAATTGAAAGTTACTGACTGGCTGTGAGCGCATATGTCATAGATCCCTGGTAGTTCTGGTCATGCGATCGCATTGTGAAAGAAACGTTGTGGAATCGATCAGAAAAGGTTGATCATCTAGCATATAAATATTGGTGTGTACTGCAAGGTTCTGGAATCATCAAAATGATAAGAAATTTGGCCCAGTTCTGTTCACAGAAAGATGTATATGGGACTACGCAATATCTATCCAGGCCGGATCGGGTATCAGTCAAAAAATATTCTTTCACATGATTGGTAATAAGAGCTTCCATTTCATTTTTTGAGAGGGGGGCATTTCCAAAACTGGTCTATACCTTTAAAACAGCATTAAGTTCTTTAGAAAATGTTCTCATTTGAAATTGTCTGTTTTTTATCCACCCTTCTGTTGCTATAGAGACGTAGAAGCCAAGCCTACTTCCCCGCCGGCATGGTCATGGGTGTCATCATGAACGACACCTACCAGTCGTTTTGCAGCGCCATGCAATCCATCGTCGGCCAAGACGTCGGGATGGAGCAGCTCGCCATCGTCTTCAAGTTCACCAAGGTCGCCGTCAGGGCCGCCAACTCCATGGGGAAGCACGCTAGCAGCATCAAGGATAACAGCGTCCGGTTCATCAGCGATCGCTTCGCCGGCTGGCTCGACAGCCAAGGAGGATGGGTAGGTCAGGGGTCATGACCCTTTTTTCGCAAAACATTGGGAACTTGATTTTGAAGCCTTCTTCCTAAGTCACAGTGCCACACTGACTTCAAATGGACTTCGTGAAGGATTGCAAATTGAAGAAGAAAAACAAATTGAGCTGGCAATGCATGTGCAAACGTCAGGTGTCATAGCCTGTGTTTGTTTAATAGTTTATAGGCGTTGAAAAAAAAGATTTTGTATTGCTCTTTGGTACTGACCCCAAAATCTTGAAATCTACGGTCGGCTTTAAAACAAAACAAAATTACTGTTTTTTTTAAAGCATGTATTTGATGAATAAAATAATATGTATTGAAGCATTTAAAACTGAGAAATATCAGCCTAAAGAGGGAGGGGGAAAAAAAGATTTCCAACCAACCGACCCATGTTTTGGCATCTAAAGAGCAATACAACATCTTTTCTTTTTAGGCCTTATCGTGAAAACAGCAACTCACCAATATATCTTTGTACCTCGCATGAGCAAAATTTTTGGCTTAATACAGTGTTTTCGATATTGTCATCTGCTAAGAAGTGTATCATCTGACTTCACAGTAGTTTTGGTAATTAGTGACACCCGATACACTTCTGTGCCTTTATATCAAAGCAGATAAAAGCATGTAACTTTGGCACGGTGTGATGCAGTGGCCACCTCGAGGGTCATAGTTCCAATAAGTCCCTCCCATTACAGTATATTGTCTGTCTGGAGCCAGACTCTGAATGAATTTCCCCTAACAATCTCCAAATGTGCTAATAATCATTCAAGAAGCATTTCACTTTTGTCATGTTGTGACTTTGATTTTGCATAGCCTGTGATTGAAGAAAATAGTAAGCTTCAAGAAATATATCTATCATCTTGCTTCCAAAATGTTACGATTTTTTGTCGAGAACATAACAATGATCTATTCTCCATCATTCCATTTAAAATACAGCAGAAATAAAAGAAGCATGTATTAACAGGATCGTTTAACAACGTTAAATCTGAGATGCACGGCCCTACGTGTTATCAGTGTCTGTGATATGGTGTTATATTGAAGCCCTACAAAAAATGCGCTTCAAAATGATCAAGAAGTGCCTAAAAAACTAAAAACCTTTTGAGTGACCAGTTTTACCATACTCGTTTTCCCCAATAGACTGCAGTGTTATGAAAACTTTTGGCAAACGCAAAATTTGATTTTGATTTTCAGTCATAAATATCTTGATAATCAGACAGGCGATTGGCTTGTGAAAGTCCTAGGGTTCCTGACTGACCTAAAGGTTTATAATTATCATTGCAGCATGAGCTAAATCAAGGATATTTTAATCCCCTAACGCTCTTCAAACAAGCTAATACTTGTGCGTCAAAATGTCCCATTTTGTTTCATGTACTCTCTGTTACTTTGCATTTTATAACAGCCGAAGGTTGAAGAGCAGAACAAGCCTCCAGAAACAGATGTTTGAAACAATGTCTCCTGGTAAAAAAAAAAAAAAAGCATTTCAGATTTCTCTTGCTGCCGGCTTGGTAGCTTTTCTTTGTAGTCATCTGGCTTCTGGTTCTGCTTCTACTAACCATGGGTGTCAATTCACTTATGAGTCCAGGGGCCCGTTTCACAAAACTTGTCATCAGTGACAAATGACAGTATTTGTTATAAGCTACTGAAATCCTTGCTTCTGATTGGTTATCAGCAGATTTGTCACTGATTTTGTCATTTGTCATTGAAGAAAGGCTTTGTGCAACCCCCCCTAGGTGGGGAGGGGAGTAGGGGGGGGGGGGTATGCCTTCTAATCCAACTCCTTATACATGATCCCAAACAGTGTTTAAGTTCAGCACTGTTTTACCTTAATACAAATTGGTGTTTTTTTACAAACTGGTAATTAATACTTACTAAATGCAATTTTGAATAGGCCCAAGGAACTCTTTTTAGATAATAATAATAACAGCTGCCTATATATCGTGCACATATCCATCTTAGGGGATGCTTTAGATGTGTACAGAGTAGTATTATTACCATGGCTATAGCTCGGTTGCCCTAACATGGTGAAGGCTTTCACAGAATAACAACCTACCAGGTACCCTTTTCTCCACCTGGGTGGAAAGTGGCAAGTTCAGAGTAATGTCTTGGCAAAGGACATTAGTGCTGCAGTGGGACTCTAACCGCAAACCACTTAATCCACAGTCTGTTGGAATATCCTCTAGACCATTAAAAAGGCATGACAGTGATTCATAAAAGGTGCTGTCGGAGGAGATCTCATGGGGGTGTTTCACAAAGATCCCAAGTCGAACTTAACTCTAAGTTGGACTTAATTATTATAGAGAGCCATTTGTAGCCTTATAATGAAATATATTCAAAAGTTAAAATTCAAATATTTTAGACTTTTAATAAATTCCTCATCAAGAACATGAAATCCCCTTGATAATAGAAAATATGAATCAATATTGTATGCCTTTTAAAATAACTTTTACAAAATATTTTCATAGATGCTAACGGCTTTCCATAATTTTAAAGTCCAACTTAGAGATAAGTTCAACTTAGGATCTTTGTGAAATACCCCCCCCCCCCCCCCTTTTGAGGATTGACACCCACTCATAAGCGTGCTACTAACTTTCACCCTCTAGAGTTCTGTGACGTGTACACAGCAATGATTTCATGAATTAACTGGACATTAATAGGGGGATCCCCCAACTCATAGATACATTTACATTTACATCCATCATAATTTTGTAGATAGCCTTTTATAAATAGACTCATCTGTAACTCACCCATTCCTAGAAATATATTCATGTTATTCATGTTATCTTATTTGTTCGACCATACATGCAAGTGATAATTCTGTGGGGACAAGATGTTTGCTCTTGGGTGTTTTTAGACCAAATAATATTGAATACGAATAAGTCCATTTATATATCGCAGCTACTATATGAGATCTACTGTAGATCGGCTGTAGCTGAGCCGCCATAATAAGGCGCTAAAACATTCAAGGGATTTCTTCCCAATGGGTACCCATTTACGAGTGCACAACTCTGCAAGTTTGCACACAGATCAGTTTGTGGTGGCACAATTTTTTTCAGTTTGTTTTCTTGGCCTCCATTTTCCAGAACAGGCACATTTGATACATGGTGTGTGTTTACACCTACTTTGCACACATTTCAATGTCAAACAGGACTACAGGTATTTTCCACTGAGTCCAGATTAGAATTATCCTGACAAAGTCATTGGCCGACTTCAAGAACTTGGTGAAAATGTATTTCTCTGTGGTCCATCAATCTTGATGTTGTCTGAGATTCTAACTCCCTGTCTGTATTGCCTTCGATATAATTTTTTTGTTAGCTAGTTCTTTTGCAGAGGGGTGTACAAAACATCGAGTAACATTTGCACTCCTCATGAAATATAATGCAGATCTGCTTTACAAAATCATTACAGATTTATAGGGACATTTTTGCCACTTTGTCGTTCTATAAACAAACTAGATCAATACAATTAAAGCCCCACTGCACTACTTGTAGCTACTTGCTCCCTCTATATAGAAAACAATGTCTAAGCGGTGCCCGTTGGTCCCCCATGATCCTCTTTATCTTATGTTAATTGAGAGCCGAGTTGATGAGATAACCACCTGTCAGTGACCATGCTGGGAGGTCTAATCCCTCCTGGTCAAACTAGTGCAGACTGGCTTTAAAACTGCTTCTACATAATGTACATGATATTAATGTGCTGTTTTTTCTTCTCTTTTTTGTTTTGCTCTCCAGGGCTCTGTTGTTACGAGCGATGATTCCGATTCGCTGCACGAAGAATCAGAGATAGACTGAAGGCCAGACAGGAAAAGAAGATCACAAGAAGGAGAAGAAAGAGAAGGAAGAAAGAGAAAGAAGGAAGAGCAAAGGTTATAATGCATACAGTATTGAATGCTGCAAGATTCAATTCATCAGCCTACATATACATTCCCAAGCTGCGACGAGCAAATGATGGCGCTTTCCTAATACAGCGACAGTGTGTGTGCGTCATCCACTGCCTCTGCTATGAGCAATGAGGGCAGCAGACCCAAACTCAGATTGAGCTCGGTACCCCCTTGTAAACTTTTAATCTGTTCTTGAGCTGTTTTTATTCTTCTGATTAATCATACAAAATTATTAAAAGATTGAGTACACTACACAGGGAAGGGTAACAATACTAATGTATAAAGTAATCATTTGTTGGTATAGGAAAAATAAAATAGTTCTTTGTTTGAAGTCCATTGCATAATTTTCTTTTCTTTTCGGCAATACCAAAACTAAATGAATAAACACTGTATATGAAGTTGTTAAAAACCTACATATGATCTCATATATTTTTCACTTCTCATTTGCTTCACATTAATGAATTGTGGAAGAAGACCTTTTATATTTGGGTAGGTTGGTATTATCAGTGTTGTACCATTCAAATAAATTGATCTGACAAATTATTTTATGGGCCTTTCAATATTGTACGTGGTTTCTTTCAAATGAAAAAAATTATGTTTTTTCTTATCACTTCTGCTGCGGTCATTATTGAAGTATGTTTGATGCTGTATTTCTTAAATGAGATACATATGTAGAGATAAATAGAAAATTACTGATTGTACACAAATGCTATTGTTTTAGATAGTAAACACATGTCACTGTATTAATGTGAAACCAATATCAATTACCATCCCTCTCCCACCCTCTCAAACTCTGTTACATTTTTAACTAAGTGCTGTCTTAATACTGCACCACTGTGCTAGGTTTTTATATTTATTTTGTATTTCTGAATTTTGTACTTCGAATCATCATTTCGTCTTTTAAGAAGGCCTTTTGAATGCCTCTAAGGTAACAGCTATGCTGCATATTATTACGAGTGAAAGGGTTGTCTTTTCATTTCATGGCCTTGTATTTTCATTTTTATAACTTCTTTGTTTTAAAAGTTTTTAGGCTTTTGGTCAGGTAATGAAAAAAGAGATAGCTTTACATTTTGGTTGGTTTTGTTCAAGTTCTGTAGCATGATACTATCTAGAGGTTTTCAATCGTACAGTAGGAAAAAGGAACTGGAAAGGGCTTAGATTTCAGTGAAAATTTGAGAGCAGTCACAAATTCATTGTTTATCGTCTTTTTTTTACCTGGGTCGAAGTCAAAGAAAGTTATATATAAGCCTGTTGAGTAATGAATCCACGCAATGAAACGATTTCTGCATTTAGTTGGCTAATCGTTTGCATTTTATTGACTTTGAAAAATATTTCCAGACAATTCTGGTAATTGTCGGGTAATCTTTACATGCACCTGGCATTGTTCTCTGTGAGAATTCCAGTTCAACTGGGAAATTGCATCGTAAATCATTCTCATGATGAATTTATATCAATTGTTTGCAAATGATTTGATGGCATTTGTCTTTCTTTTATGTGTAATACTTAAAGATTGTGTCTGTTTTTTGGCATGGAAAGTGATACACCATCACTAATGATGTTTTAAAAAAGGTTTACAAGATTGCGTGAGGTATTTTATGTATGTTTTTAGATCATTCCACTTTTAATACATAATATTGATTATTAACACAATCGCAACTGTTTTCGAAAAATCAACCGAAGGCAATTTGAATGGCCTTGTACGTCGCCTTTGGATACAGTCAAACCTGTCTATAGCGACCACCCAAGGGAAACACAAAAAGTGGTCTTTGTAGACAGGTTCCTTTAGTCCATGTTTCAATGAGAAACCATTTTCAAGGGTAACACAAAACTGTGGTCTTTGTAGACAGGTGGTCACTAAACCAGGTTTGACTTCATATGCAAACATTACAATGGCACGTAAACGGAACATGATTTCTATGGGACTCATGCTACGGTCACAAAGGTTCGCACAAACGATAATTTCATACGAATCTCCCTGTTTTTCCATTGTCTTTCCGAATTTCCATTGTCTGAAAATCGTTCGTAGCAGTTCGTAATGGCATCTGTGACCAAGGCTTTACATGTACAATGAATAGGGTATTGAAATTGTCATCGAGTTGATGTTTCGAAAGTAGTTGCGATCGTGTAAATTGTTTGAAGAAATGAAGGATAGAAAAGATGTGACATAAATAGTGAGTAGATCCCATTTGGACAAACTGCAATGGATTTGGACGTGTGTGAATTCTGTGTAATAACATATTGCTATACTTGTCATGCGTGGTATATGTTATACTTAGTTTCTATTTTCATTGCTTTCTTTTTACCTCAAAATTTTGTTAAGAACTGTAGGCTGAGTACGACAGTGTTTTTCGCATGAATAAGTTAAGCAATCATTGTATTGTGCATTGCATTATTTGTGCTATGTAAAATTATGTGATTGAAATTCAACTTGCAGAATTGTTAAATCTTTATTGAATCTACTCAAATTATTTTGCACTCAAGTTTGATCTATCAGCATTTGAGTATTTCTTTATTTCTGTTTTGTTCTTTATTCTTGTGTAACATCTGATATCAATCCTGTCTCATTTTCAAAAGAATTTATTTGTAATTTTTTGTATTTTTTTCAATTTTTAAAATATTATTAATGAATATTCATTTTTTTAAATACATTTCTATATTCAAGTCAACTGAATATTCTGTATTACACTTTCAAGTTGATATATGTATCCTCTCCTATTTGATATGAAATTTCAGTAAAAATTAATATTCACAAATCTTTAAATATAAATCTTCATTTCTCTTGAATGTGCTGATAAACATACATGTATTAAAATTGATATTCAATTTCTGTTTATTTCAAATCCATCGAAGCAGCAAACCTCAACACATTTTTTTGATCACCTCACTCTTAAATAGCAGCATTTCGTTGTCTTATTTTTTGAGATTGAGAAATTTAACTTATTCACTTAGATCTACTCAAAACAGTATTCACATTTATCACTTAGGTATTCAACAAGTCTTGCAAATGAAAAATAGAAAATAGGATAGAAAAAAAAAAGAGTAGAAATTCTTTACTAGATCTAAGGTCACTGTGTTCATGTAAAATGTGTGGAAGCATACTGTATTCGAACATACTTTACTGTTTTAGAGGATTTTTTGGGTGGAAATTAACCTCTACAAATTACAAATTGGTACTTCATGAACAGTCACTCATTGTTTTTCACTGGATAATTATCACTTATTTCTGAAACTATTCACTCAGTCATTTTTTCATCCATTGAAGTAATCTACTAAGTAGTTTTGAGAATCTGCCTATTTCAAGGCAATTTCAGCCACGGGTTTCTTCTATTGCATATAATTGACTTTTATTTGGCTTTGTGTCATACAGTTTTAAAACAAATGACATACATTGAAACTAGGGATGTTATAACATTTGATATTGAAAGATGTATTTGCTAAGTTTTATTTGTTTCACCTTTAGTTCAAATATAATGGTAAAAATGGTAAAAGGAATGAACTAATTCCCTCTCAGGAATGGATACATTTCTCATTAAAATCCATATATACTTTCTCAGAGAGATCACTGGTAGATGTCAATTTTTTGAGATTTTTTGTTTATTTTTGTTATTGCTTCAGGTAGTACAAAATTTCTTTGACTTTGGCAAGTTATAATCACAATCAAACCAAAACAGTTTTTTAAAACTTTGTTTGACTTCTTAGTTACTTATATTTATGGCAAAGCTCTTGAAATCCCTCTCCCTTTCTTTGCCCCAATTCTCTCTCACTTTGCCTCAATTCTCTCTTCCCTTACCTCAATTATCTCTCTATCTCTCACTTTTTCTCTTTCTCTCTCTCTCTCTCTCTCTCTCTCTCTCTCTCCTTCTCTCACCTTCTCTCTTTCTCGTCTCTGTATTCTTCTGGCAGATCTACATATGACACAGTAAATCGCATCATGTGAACCAACCATCAATGTGTTTGCATTCATAATGTTATTAACAAATAATGTCATTTTTGACACATGTCTGGCTATTGCTTAAACTCAATTATGTTTTCCATTTGAAAGTCATTTATGTTTTTATAATATATAAATCATGTAGTGCAAAGTTGGTGTTTGTAAATATTGTACAAGTGTAATAATTTATGACAGCAATTGTTTTCTGTGTATATGTACAAAGTCACAAGTATATTAAGCTTTCATGTCATTTCCAATGGTGTACCATTTGTACCTAGAAACCGGACAAGTTATCAAACAAATTATGATTGATGATGATTCGTTTCTTTTTCTTGAAATAATTCTAGAGTACTTATGATCATAAAGTCACTAGTATTTATTCCTATACTTGATGAAAAAAAGAGAAATACAGAATAGGTAATTTTGTAGTAGATAATTATCAAAGTAAAGTTATTTGAAATTTCATGAATTTTAGTTTCTTGTGTTCTTTTGTTACAGAGTTCATGAAAGGAAGTGCAGTGAGGCGAATATTGAGATTTGGTTGATGGTTATAGACGTGCTTGTTTGAATGAATGATTTTTTAAATATTAGCCAATAGATTTATCCGTTACAGAATTGTTTGGTGATTACTTAAATCATTGATTGGTTGAACACTACTAGACGAGTTGATGATTTTGTTAAATTAGTTTAATAGTTGAGTGATTGGTTCAGTGATTGGTTGAATGGTTTATTTGTCAAACGTTTGGCAATATAATCATTTAAAAAATGATTAGTTGATTGGTGTTTTATTTCAATGGGAGAACGAGAATTTGGTTAGTTGATTTATTAAAAGTGAGGGTGGGGGGCTCGAGCCTGACATTAAGGCTTCTAAATAAGCACATTTCATTTTTGCCTGACTGTAAATTTGGGGATTTGTAATTTTCGAACAAACGCATAAAATAGTATAATTTACAAAAAAATGAGCAAAAATCTCGGAAAAATCATATCATGTCAGCAATATATGTAAATCACTGGTATCGAATTAGAAATAAACCATGTTTGGATTTTTTGGGGGGGGCAACTGAACCCCCCGATTGTACAGAGGCTCTTGTCTGGGGGTTAGAAATGCGTTTCCACCCCCCCCCCCCAACTTTTGGCGCCTATGGACAGGCGTATATGGTCAGTTGGGGGTAGGTGCACTTGATCAGCGGTCTGCGTGTGCTTATAACTAGACTATCTAGATAATTGCGTAGAGGTCTAAACATATTTGAGCTAGCTGACGGTACATTGTCAGTATACACACCGTGCACCTAAAGCCTACAGAAAAAAAAAATCATATCTTTGGTGTTTTCGAGATGATAAGCAAGGTTTTAAGGTAAGGTTTGTTTTGTTTTTTACTTTGCCGACAAGAGCAGTAGATCTATATAGGTCTAGATCTATAATATCACATTAATATTCAGAGCTGTCAACCCTCCTCCCGCATTTGGAGGGAGTCTCAAGCCTCGATCCGCCACCAGCTCGGAGACTCCCGCCACCACGCCCTTCCTCCGATCCCGCTCTCCCGCTTCGATGTCATGACTGATGTTGAATGTTGACTTTACTTTGACTTGTGGGCGGGAGCTTTGTCTTATAATATATGCTCGGGTCTTCAGGTTTTTCAAAAAAAATTCGGTTAATTTTTAAAGCTTTCTGATAAAACCCGAAAAATTGAGCATGGGAAAAGCGAACCTAGATGATCATGATAGATGTAGAACTATAGGCCTACATGTAGATCTAGCTATTGCAACATGAGTGTGGTTCATGCATGCGCATGCAAAGTTCAGCATGCCGCGGCCGCGCCAGGTCGCTCCAAGGAACGCAGTCTAGTAATTTCCTTGGTGGTTAAAGGTAAAGACCGGTATTGGAAACGCCCCAATTTCAAAAAATGAAATGGAAGCTCTAGCTTTACCAATCATGTGAAAGAATATGTTTTGAATAATACATGATGATCAAAATTCGGCGCTTGTTCAGTAAGGTATCCAATATATGACCCGTAACTCCGGCGTGGAGATACCCTACTAAAACATACCCAAAATGAAGTAAATATTCATTAAATGTCCAAATAAAGATCATGAGTTAAAAGTTGTTATGTTTATTACCTGTTTCGTGTCAATTTTCTTGTCATTTTTCATATTTTTCGGAAAAACGATGATGAAGACTGCCCGCGGCTGAGTTAGGATTTTAGCTTTACATTGTTTTATACTACCTTATAAATTATTGCTGCTGTTTTTTTTGTTTGTTTTGGTTTTTAGTTTTTTCTTTTTGTTTTAACTGTAATTTCTCGTATGATTGTTTGTAAAAATGTGAAATAGAATGATCAATAAAACATAAATTTAAAAAAAAAATAAAAAAAAAAACTTTATGAAGACTGGGCCAAATTTCTTATCATTTTGATGGTTCCAGAACCTTGCAGAACATCTATGCTAGATGATCAACCTTTTCTGATCGATTTCGCAACGTTTCTTTCACAATTATGCAATCGCATGACCATAACTGGTCTTTATCTTTAATGTTACAGCCAGCTACATGTAGCTAGCATCGTTGAAATGAAAATCATAATCCGCTGGACGAGATCTCAACGATTTGGACTAGCAATGAGCCATTTGCCCAGTCAGGGTAACAGGTCCACATCTACCATAGATTATTATCAATCATTCTATGAACACTGACCACAACCAGGTCATAGTATTATTAGTACAACCCACATAGGTCTACCCAGTAACATTAACACGTAAACATGGCGAACGATGTCACAAGCTTAAATGCACCAATTTTCTTAAGGGTAGTTTGTCTACATTGACAGCCAAATAATGTGTATATAAGTATATTCCATTGCTCTTATTTTTGTTTGCCTGTTTCGTAAAGTAATTGGACGGTGATTGAAGTATTCTTGTTTGGATCATGTGTTAGAGAAATTGAAAGCATTGTTACTCCAGTTTTTCTATCCTGCATGAAAAAGCAGAATTTAAAATACATCAAACTAATTTCACAGTTTTTCTGTCTTCTCTCTCTCTATTTCTTTCTAGCGATCAAGAAGACCGAGAAGGTCTGGCGGAGTCTGAAGCGGCCATCCTGGAGGGTCAAGACCAAATCGCACCTCTGGCCACCCTAGCAACCACCCCCATCGAGGAGGACATCGGGCAAAAGAAACAAGGCACCTTCCCCCACATGGCCCACATCGAGGTCCCGGAGGACAAGCCTCCGGAATCACAGAGCGACACCCTGAAACCAAAAGGGACGCATAGGCCTCAGCGCAAGAATGGAAGCCGAAAGAACAGAGGTAAAGGGGTTCCTGTAGTGGAAGAAGACACTGCTAAGGTTCTGGAGATGTACCTCAGAAGGCATCAGCCGCTCTCCCAAGAGACAGAGGCTCCGACAGAGGAGCTACCAAAGGTGAAGAAGGACAGCGGAGGTTAGTATGGGGTAAACTTTAGATTAACAAAAACAAATGAAAATGAGAGATGATGCAGGAGCATTGAGTGATTGCTCGAATGAATTGTCTTGAACATTTTTTTCATAGCATGGTCAAACACAAGTGCCAAATGAACCCAACGATGCCAAAAACAACCTGTGGTCTGTATACAATTTTGTGAGACCAGCTTTTAACCCTATGTTAACTGGGGGGGGGGGGGGGGGGGGGTCAATTTGACCCCCCCCTGTAGAAATTTTGCGACTACTCCAAAACCGCGGCAGATATAATATTTTCCTTTCATGACTTTTTTCTTTTGAGTCTTACGCATCTATTAAAACGATTTTTTTGAAAATCGGACGTATAGTTACAAAGTCACGTGACCTTTTGTCTTCGCATGTCAGCCCGAAAATCGCTCATTTTTGTGATTTGTGTACAAAACATATGGAAATGTCATTTTTCCTAAAAAGAGATAAAACAGTGGTTATTTAGTCTTGTTTAAAGTTTAGGTGTTTGTTTTGGGGTCAAAATAGTTGGATTGTAGTTATAAATGAAATAAAACAACAAAAATAACAAAAACAATAAAATACATAAGTTAAAAAACAATGAAATACATATCAATTCCTTTAATAGCAAAAGCGCTCCTCACAATTTCTGTAAATTTGGCAGTTTAACGCTACGCGTACCGCCTTGACCGGATTGTGCGGTATCTGTGCAGTTCTGTGTGTAGAGAGGTCGGGCTGTATTCATTATTTCTTGGGGGTGCATAAATTGCTCTAATTATACGTACGCGTGTAATGCGCAAGTTTATTGTGACGGCACTAAACCCATCCCACTCATTGTTCCCCTATTTTCATAATGGTACTGACCCAATGAAATGTAGTGCAGTGCGCTCGTACGCGCTGCGCTGCGTGTGTACATGTACTGTACTTATGCATGTTCAGTGTATGCATAGCATATTACGTACATGCATACAGGGCTAGCTGGCACAAAACCCTGGGTCGGGCTTCTAAAATGGGACATGAAGCATGATTTGACATGAAAATTGACGGAGCTAAAAATGAATCAATCAAAATGAAATTTACATGTATGAAAAGCTTACGTATCATATGTCATTGTCTGTGATTGAGGATTTACAAATTTGACGCAAAACGCGTTGCTGCAAAGTTAAAGATTGGTTTATTGAAAGGCAATCGAGCACAGTGCGACCGATCCATTGACATTGTGTATGAGAGAGTAATTTTTTTTAAATGGATTGTAAAGTTCAACGTCAAAGTGACGGAGGTTTTTTTTCAAGTAAGGGCATGGTTTTACATGGAATGTAAAGGAAATGTTTCCTTCTTCTCATATCTCGATTGAGGATATTATTCTCAATTTCGATTTTTAATGGTAAAGAAAAGTGTAAAAAGATGTCGAGAATTTTACCATATGTCATGTAATATAAAATGCGCGCGGGTCGGTTGATCTCCCAAAAGGAGCGCAAAGGAATTGATATGCATAAGAAATTATCAAAACAAGAGATAACATAAGGAATAACTTGGCTCTTCCAATATTTTGTGTTGTATTATTATTCCAAATGGTCTAACAAATATATGTAGTGAAAAAGAATGCTTAAATATGAATAATGTATGATTTATGGGCAAAAATGTGAATTTTATGACCTTATTTGCATAAGTTACCATAAATATGCAAATGAGTGAATTTTTCAAAAAATTGAAATTACCATAGTATTCTATACACTTCACTTGACATGTATGCAAATTTTCGCGGCGATCGGCAGTGAAACGGTCGAGATCTTAGGGGGGGGGGGGTCAAATTGACCCCCCCCCCGCTCCCCCCCAGTAAAAACCTGGTCTGAAATAGCCCAGTTAAAATAGGGTTAATCGACACGTAGTTTTGTCTTTAGTTGTTAATCCCAAATAAGAATGTTATTCTATGATATATTTTATCAAAATGAATGGATTAGTTTTGTGATGATTTAAAGACCCCCCCCCCCCCCCCCTAAAGAAAAAAAAGAAAAACTTGAATCTGCTCTAAAAGCGATCTGATCTTTTCTTTTCTTTGCTATTTGTAGATAACCAAGCAGAGCGGGAGGAATACTTCAAGCACATCGCTGACAGGCTTGCCAGGATCGGAGACCAGGTGTTGGAAGACTATGACATACGCGACATAGATCTAGACACCTTAACCATTGTTACGGAAGCAGGACCGGCTCAGGATGTCAGCCGTGGTGGTAAGTCTATTTTATGTAGCCCTAAAATCGTAAGACATACAAGGGGGGTGTGCCACTCTAATCGGTCACCTTTTCACACAAAAATTGGTAAACATGGGTCTGTTTGTCAAAATTTCCAAAATTTGCATGGCAAAAACCTGAAAATTATGAAAAATGGACTTTACTTCGAGAAAAATCCCTCCAAATGACCCTTATAAATAGGATGGGGTCACAAGGCTTGAGCTGCACACCCCGTCCAAACCAAATCTGAGTACCCCACCCCCCCCCCCCCCCCCCCAGGATTTTGTGGCATTGTCTTATGACATATAGCACTGGGAAATTCGAAAGGAAAAAAAGCATTGGACTTCTTAAATTCTCAAGATCTTTAACAGTTGCAAATAAACGCTTTCCCCACAAAAAAAGTTATTTGTAAATTATTTGATGCAGTGTCTATGTACCTGTATATTCCTTCCAGATAAATGATATTTTATGTTGAATAATTTGCCAAAAAGTCAATACAATTGTTGCCAATTTAAAAAAAAAAACTAATTAAATTTACTGTAATATCTTAAACGTTTCCCGCAATATAAACTACTTATTGTGCTCTTCTCTTTGCTTTCATGCAGCTAACTATGAGGAGATAGGCAAAAAAATCCAGACTGATTTAGATGACATGCATTTGGTGGTAAGCAAACAATATTGATCACATATACCCTGTGAAAAAGCGACTTACTTCTGGAAAGCTCCAAATTAGCTATGGAAATCTTTGAAAGGAGTTTCCCTTTTTCTGTGGACCAAAAAAAAAGGAAATGCAGCATTGAGGGAAGGAGGAAAGGAGGGAGGGAGGGAGAGCCCCCATTACACAATACTATAGATTGCATAGATTCCTGAACACCCTTTCATATATCTTGTTCTGGAATAACAAGTTAAAAGCTACTTAAATCACTGTATTGAGCAGATATATGTCATAGATCTTTGGCAGTTGTTATTGATAATATGTTTTATAAAACCGATCCCTGATCGGAGCTCTCTTGAAGTAATGCTTTCACTTTAGCTAAGGGCACCAAAGTTCCTAGAAAAAGTTTCCATGTGAAATTGTCTGTTTTTGATCCCCCTCTTATTGCTACAGGACTTTACAAGCAAAGCCGCCATCCTCAACGGCGTGGCCAGGTATGTCATCAAAAAGGCCACCTACAAGTCTTTCTGCAGCGGCATTGAATTCATCGTCGGCCAAGACGTTGGCTTGTCGCAGCTCGCCATTGTCTTCAAGTTCACACAGGTTGCCTTAATGGCCGCCCCCTCCATGAGCCAGAATGCCAGCAGGATCAAGGATTACAGTGTCAGGTTCATCAGCGATCGCTTCGCCGTCTGGCTGGACAGCCAAGGAGGATGGGTAGGTCAAGGGCTCTTAACCCTTTTTAGTGACATATACATGTATGCCAAACTTAATTTTGTAGCCGTCTTCCTAAGTCTGTTATATTTTCCTGGCCTGTTATATTTTCCTGGCCGGTTATATTTTCCCAGCTGGTGAAATGAATCTATTTTAATCAATGCATGTCGCCCTCTTGAGGACTGTATGTCACCAATTGTACACATTACACCATTACACCATTACACCATTTTCTTTTTCCTCCCCCAAAATGCTTTTTTGGGCAAGAATTTTTGTTTTCTCCCTTGAAATTATTTTCCCCCCCGATTTTTGTTTAAATAATTTTGTTTTCTTTTGAATTATTTTCAGTAAAATTTTGATTGTCCCCGAAAAAAAATGAAAACAATTTCCGGCAAAAAAAATACATATGAACAAATTTGACCCACATTCGGCCAAAGCTCAATGAGTCATTTGTGTACCTCCCACACAGACGACGAACGTTCCAGTGCACTAGAGCGTAACACCAAGGTACCGGACTCGTCAATTGTTATGAAATAGGGGTTTATCGTATAAAACTGGTGAGAGTGTGAATGCAACACCGCCATGCGTGCGTGACTTGTCAACTCTCTGTCTCTCTCTCTGTCTCTCTCTCCCCTCTTCTTCTCCCGAAAAAAGGAAAACAAATCAGGAAAATATATATGTATGTCTAGTAGATGCAGATGCACATCACAATGCATAAGTCCATTGTCATCCCTCCGTCTAAGATGGGCGGGATCACCCTGCAATATGAATACGCTATTCCTTCAGTAGCAGATCGACCATGAATATTTAGATCTGCACTTGCAGCGAGTTCATGTGCCATTAATTTGCTAAATTTCAGGAAAACTAAAGAATCCAGTGTCTCGTGAGAGATATAATGTAATCCCTACACACCTTTTTTCGTAAAAGATCATCCATAATATTTAAATTCCCTTCAGTAAATTGCTGAAATCAATGTAAAATGTGTCTTTTCCATCGCCGGAGCTGAGTCAAATTTGTTGGTAGAAATACGCACGGCTGTGTGCACGGTGTGTAAGCCTCATTGTCCGCTGTGTAAAGACTTCGCTTACGCACCTGCATAAATTATAGAGGTCGATGCGTAAGTTTATAAAAGCAATTTTTATTGGATTGAAATTGGCCCTACTTTCTCGACAACCAATCAAATTATGTGTTACATCAGACGAAAGGGGATTATATACTCTATGTTTTGGCGGCCGAGACCACCCAATAACAAGTAGTAGTTGAGAGCATTATCTTCTTGAAGTCACAACCCCCAGTGAAAAAGGCGAATTTTCCTGTGACCTCCATAGAGAAATCACAAATTGAATGATTGTTGTCCATTTTTGAAGACGAAAAGACCCTATTTTCCAGTCTATAAATCAGTTCGAAATTGGTATCAGTGGAAAGAACAGTATTTGAATATGTGATTTCCACCCAAGATGGTGTGTAATCAAAGTTTGTTTTCCTTGTAGGAGCATTTCTTTGCACACTTAGCGCATTTTCGAAGACGATTTCACGTGTTGTAGACCGCGGAG
Source organism: Strongylocentrotus droebachiensis (assembly GCA_035222895.1). Classification (NCBI taxonomy): domain Eukaryota; kingdom Metazoa; phylum Echinodermata; class Echinoidea; order Camarodonta; family Strongylocentrotidae; genus Strongylocentrotus; species Strongylocentrotus droebachiensis. Next base: position 24,049 of record JAVYIG010016942.1, read on the forward strand.
CGAGACCGCGTGAGCAGATGCCCGAAATTTGTTCATATGGGACCCCCCCTCCCCCCCACCAAAAAAAAATCAAACCAAGGCTATCTAATATAACAGTTATTGACTGGCAGGGGGTATATAACATTTTTTGGACCTGAAGGGAGTTATATTTTCCCTCGTGACCATATTTTCGCTCAGCGCTTTGGGAAAATATAACCACTTGGGAAATATAACTCCCTTCAGCAGTCCAAATAATGTTATAATACACCCCCTGCCAGTCAATAACTGTGTAATAATTCTGTGGGGACAAAGTGCGTGCCCTTGGGCGTTTTTTAGACCAAACATAAACATGTTCTTTGTCGTTCTTGAAACAAATATATAAGAAATGACAATGTGCCGTTTTTCTTCTCTTTTTCGTTTTGCTCTCCAGGGCTCCGTAGTGACGACTGATGATTCCGATTTTGAAGAAGAAAGAGAAGAAAGAATGAGAAAGAAGAAGGAAGAGCGAAGAAAGAAGGAAGAGCAAAGATCCCAAGCAATGATGAACAACAGATCGAAAGTGTATGTGCCAGCCGGATTTATGCTGGGCAGTGACTTTGGAAACCTAAACAAATAACTACGAAAATGAAGGATATGGACTGCATGTGCTCATTTGTAAAGTTATGCTATTGCCTAGTAATGATCCAATATATGGTGAGATAATTTTTCAATGTATGTTACCTGAGTGTCTCCAACCTGAGTATTGGAGGGCTCTCATGATGGTTAGGGGCGCTGGGTGTACTGGTCAGGAATGGCAACCACTGTACGCAACTATATCAGTTGTTGCCTTAAATGTGTAGTAGCTAAGGATGAAAAACCACGTACTAGGACACCCATGAGACACTTACTGGCGTTTCGGCCATTAGAAGTTCTTTAGTAGCCATAGATTTTGTCAAGATTGATATTAGGGGTGGGGTGGAATTGAAGATGTACTTGTCACCCAAACAGTCCCATGTAGAGACCAACAAGCAAAAAATTAAAAAGTTATACATTTGAACGCTTGTTGCATATACTCCTCGACACTGACTCCCGGTGGGGTGTTTCACAAAGATCCTAAGTCAAACTTAACTCTAAGTTAGACTTAAAGGGATAGTTTAACAATGTTAAATCTGAGATACACGGCCCTACGTGTTATCAGTGTCTGTGATATGGTGTAATATTGAAGCACTAAAAAAATTGCACTTCAAAATGATCAAGAAGTGCCTCGAAAAAGTAAAAATCTTTGAGTGACCGGTTTTACCATACTCGTTTTCCCCAATAGACTGTTGTGTTATGAAAACCGTCAGGCGAACGTTTTTCAAAATGTGCAATTCCAATAATAAATATCTTGATAATCAGACAGGCGATTGGCTTGTAAAAGTCATGGGGTTCCTGACTGACCTAAAGATTTATAATTACCATTGCATCATGAGCTAAATCCAGAACTTTGTTTCAGAATCTGAGACAAAGTTACCGGATCCCTTCAAAGGTTATGGGGAGCCATTTGTAGCCTAAAAATAAAATATATTCAAAAGCAAAAATTATAAGTATTTTGGACTTTTCATAAATTCCACATCAAGAACATGAAATATCTTTGATAATAGAAAATATGAAAGATTTGAATCAACATTTAATGCCTTTTGTAATAACTTGTACAAAATATATTCATAGATGCTAATGGCTTTCCATAATTGTTAAGTCCAACTTAGCGATAAGTTCAACTTCGGATCTTTGTGAAACACCCCCTTGTGTGATACCTCCCCTTGTGTGATACCTCCCCATTTCAGGCTATTCAGCCTTTCCAAACTTGACATAGGCTTTGTCAAATGAAGGAAAGTTATTTGATGCTGTCTATCCTCAATGAGATACACAAGTACAGATCAATGACACATAAAGCTATTGTTTTAGATAATAAGCAAATATCACTGTATTACTATGAAATTCATAAACAAATCCACCCCTCGGTCCACAATGTCATTTTCCCACTCTCCCTCTCAATATCTGTAAACATTTCAACTAAGTGCTGTATTATACTGTGCCATTAGGTGCTAATTTTCATGAATATTTTGTATTTCTGGATTTTGTACTTAAATAATTTCGTCACTTCAGAAGGCCCTGAATGCCTATTGCATATTTTTTATTATATGGCCTTGTATTTTCTTTTGTATAACTTTTTAAAAGTTTGGTATCACTTTTGTCACTTTCGTATTCAACAAGTCTTGTAAATGAAAGGTTTGTTGTAACTAGGATAGAAAAAAAAGAAGAAAAGGTAGACATGATGTAAGAGAAATTCTGTACTAAATCTAAGGTCACTTTATTCATGAAATATGTGTGGAGGCGAACTGTATTAGAATAAAAAATCAGTTATTTCTGAAATGGATGCACTAAGTCATTTTGTCATTCATTGAAGTAATCTAAAAAGTAGTTTTTTTGCAATCTGTCTGTTTTAGGCAGTTCAAGCAAGGGAGCTCTTCAATTGCATTTGATTGACTTTTTTTTTTTTTTTCATACACTTTTACAACAAATGACATACAGGGAAAAGTATTGTAATCGTGTTACTGCATTCACATCGGATGTATTTGCTGGATGTTTATTTGTTCACCATTAGTTTAAAGGTAATACAAAGTTTTGGAAAATTTTGAAAATTGGCTGGATAGTAACTCTTTACAATTTTTATATATTTAGATGCTCCTGTCGATGTTTTATAAGCACTAAACAAATTAGCCCCAACACTTCTGCATTCGAGAAAAATTGAATATCATAATTTACCGGTGCTCCCGGTAAATGTGGATAAATTTCAAATAGCCCTTATGGCCATACAATGGTAGCTGCGACCATGAAAATATCAGAATATGTAGTTGTGATATATAATTTTCAAACAGGAATAGTTAATCGGTCTATTTTAGTCAAGAAGCATTGTTTTATAGCTTAATTAAGATCTTGACCTTGAGAGGGAGCTATCCAACATAAAGAGGTTATTATGTATAATTTCATAACTTTTGACTCGATTTCAACCGCGACAATGATCACGGAATCTAGTAGGATCGCATATGCTTCCAATATGTTCATTTGAACCAAATTGATGACCCCATACCAAAACTTTGTACTACCTTTAAAAGATAATGGTGAAAATGGTGGAACTAATTTCTTCTCAGGAATGCACACATATCCCATTAAACTTCAAATTTACCTTCACGCAAAAAAAAATTCTTGCTTAATCACAATCAATCAAAAATGATTTGTTGAATTTGACTTCTTAGTTGCTACATTTATAGAGTACCAATTAAAGCTGGGACATCATACAAATCTATTTTTGGAATTTCTTCATTTTTTCTTCATTTTCCGAAAGAGCATCACAAATAATGTCCAAATGTCGAAAGCCATTAGAATATGTTGAGTATTGGCTGAGATATGACCATCTGAATAAATAGATTTCCTATAGGAACTTGGTGTTATATTGCTCTGGCTCCTAATAGTTAGGAGCCAGAGCAATATAAAACTGAGTTCCTATAGGAAATCTATTTATTCAGATGGTCATATCTCAGCCAATACATAACATATTCAATTAGTTTTCAACCTTTGGACATTATTTGTGATGCTCTTTCAGAAAAATGAAGAAAAAAATTGAGAAATTCCAAAAATAGATTTGTTTTATGATGTCACACTTCACCGCTTTATTGCAAATCTCTTGTTATCAGTACTTTGCCCTCTTCATATCTCTCTCCCTGTCTTTGCCTCGATGCTCTCTCTCTCTCTCTTTCTCTCTCTTTCTCTCTCTCTCTCTCTCTCTTCCTCTCTTTGTCTCTCTCTCTCTCTCTCTCTCTCTCTTTCTCGTCTCCTTGCTCACATGACACGGTAAATTGCCACGTTTTACCGCATTATGTGAACAAGCCTTTAAAGGCCCACTGCACTACTTATAGCTACTTGCGCCCTCTATATAACAGACAATGCATAATCGGTGATCATTGGTCCCCCATGATCCTCTTTCTCTTATGTTATTTGAGAGCTGATTTGATGAGATAGCCACCTGTCCAGTGACCTTGCAGTGTGGTCTAATCGCTCCTCTACACTTGTACTGATGGGCTTTAAACACATCATTTGTGCAATGTGTCTGCATTCATAATAATGTCACATTTGACAGATGTCTGGCTATTGCTTAAACTCCATTATGTTTTCCGTTTGAAATTTATTTATGTAAAATATATAAACCATGTAGTGCAAAGACGGTGTTTGTAAATATTGTAGAAGTGTAATAAGTTATGACAGCGATTGTTTTCTGTGTATATGTATAAAGTCACAAGTATAATCTTTCATGTCATTTCCAATGGTCAACTGTTTGTACCTAGAAACAGGACCAGTTATCAAACAAATTATACTTGATGATGATTCGTTTCTTTTTTCTTGAAATATTTCTAGAGTACTTTTGATCATAAAGTCACTAGTATTTATTCCTATACTTGATGAAAAAAGGAGAAATACAGAATAGGTAATTTTGTAGTAGATAATTATCAAAGTAAAGTTATTTAAAATTTCATGAAATTTAGTTTCTTTTGTTCATTTGTTACGGAGTTCATGAAAGGAGGTGCAGTGAGGTGAATATTGAGATTTGGTTGATGGTTATGGAAGTGCTTGTTTGAATGGATGATTTTTT
>JAVYIG010016943.1:10000-15000 GCA_035222895.1 Strongylocentrotus droebachiensis
GATGGATGGATGGATGGATAGTTGGCTGGATAGTTGGCTGGATAGTTGGCTGGATAGATGGATGGCTGGCTGGCTGGCTGGCTGGCTGGCTGGCTGGCTGGATGGATGGATGGATGGATGGATGGATGGATAGTTGGCTGGATGGCTGGCTGGATGGACGGATGGATAGTTGGCTGGATGGCTGGCTGGCTGGCTGGCTGGATGGATGGATGGATGGATAGTTGGCTGGATGGCTGGCTGGCTGGATGGATGGATAGTTGGCTGGATGGCTGGCTGGCTGGATGGATGGATGGATGGATGGATGGATGGATGGATGGATGGATGGATAGTTGGCTGGATGGATGGATGGATGGATGGACAGATGGATATATATATAGATAGATAGATAGATAGTTAGTTGGATGGATAGTTGGCTGATTAGTTGGCCAGCAGGTAGGCAGGCCGAGGCCTGGTTTGACGCCCCCCCCCCGTTTTATTCTAAAGTGTTGTGTTGTATGTGTACGTTGCCCCGCCTTTAAAAGCACACGCCGCGTGCCAGGCCGATAGACCAGGCGCAACCAAGGGGTGACGAAGGCCTCGAACTTCAGCAGCTTTTTGTCTTCCCTCTTCTTCCTTCTCGAATGTCGTTGTTGTTGTTGTTGTAGTAGTAGTAGTAGTAGTAGTAGTAGTAGTAGTAGTAGAAATGTCTGAATCTGGTAGACTTGCCTGTTTTAACGGTGTAAAAGGAGAGGGGGTTCTCGTTGTCCATGGGTTCTCGTGTTGGAAAAAAAAATTCTCCGTCTTCACAGGCACACGCCACGTCCCAGGCCGACGGTCCAGGCGCAACCAAGGGGTGACGAAAGCCTCGAACTTCAGCGGCTTTTTGGGGTTCGTTTGCTGGAAGAACCCTCCGTCTTCAAAGGCACACACCGCGTCCCATGCCGACGGACCTGCCGCAACCAAGGGGTGACGAAGGCCTCGATAGCCAGCGGCTGTTTTGGAATGCCGTTGTTAGAGTAGAGATGTCGAAATCCCGTTGACTTGCCTGTTTTAACGGTGAGAAAGGAGAAGGGGGTCTCGTTGTCCATGGGTTCGCGTGCTGGAAGAATCCCCCGCCTTTACAGTCACCGGCCGTCCCCTGCCAGAGACACGGCCGAGGGATGACCCGGAGTCCCGCTGGATTGATTGATTTGCCATCTTCGGAAGAAAAACTGTGCCTCCATCGATTATCGCCTGTCCCCTGCCGGAGAAGCGGCCGAGGTTGCATCTGGAGTCCCGCTGGATTGATTGATTTCCCATCTTCGGAAGAAAAACTGTGCCTCCATCGATTATCGCCGGTCCCCTGCCAGAGACACGGCCGAGGGATGACCCGGAGTCCCGCTGGATTGGTTATACCAGGAAGAGCACTGTTCCATCAGCGGTTCTTGGATGCACCCTGCCGGAGACACGGCCGAGGGCGGACCCGGAGTCCCGCTGGACGCCTTGACTGTCAAGTTTCAAGGAAAATTTCCCATTGACTTGCATGTTGTAGAGTCGAAAATGGAAGGGGGTTCTTGTGCTCGTAAAGTATATGTGAGGGAGGGTACTCTGTTCCATCACCGGTTCTTGGCTGTACCCTGCCGGAGACACGGGTGAGGGATGACCCGGAGTCCCGCTGGATTGGTTATACCAGGAAGAACACTGTTCCAGCGGCGGTTCTTGGATGCACCCTGCCGGAGACACGGCCGAGGGCGGACCCGGAGTCCCGCTGGACGCCTTGACTGTCAAGTTTCAAGGAAAATTTCCCATTGACTTGCATGTTGTAGAGTCGAAAATGGAAGGGGGTTCTTGTGCTCGTAAAGTATATGTGAGGGAGGGTACTCTGTTCCATCACCGGTTCTTGGCTGTACCCTGCCGGAGACACGGGCGAGGGATGACCCGGAGTCCCGCTGGATTGGTTATACCAGGAAGAACACTGTTCCAGCGGCGGTTCTGGGATGCACCCTGCCGGAGACACGGCCGAGGGCGGACCCGGAGTCCCGCTGGACGCCTTGACTGTCAAGTTTCAAGGAAAATTTCCCATTGACTTGCATGTTGTAGAGTCGAAAATGGAAGGGGGTTCTTGTGCTCGTAAAGTATATGTGAGGGAGGGTACTCTGTTCCATCACCGGTTCTTGGCTGTACCCTGCCGGAGACACGGGCGAGGGATGACCCGGAGTCCCGCTGGATTGGATATCCAAGGAAGAACACTGTTCCAGCGGCGGTTCTTCGCTGTACCCTGCCGGAGAAGCGGCCGAGGACGCACCCGGAGTCCCGCTGGATTGATTGGTCATCTTCGGAAGAAAAAACTGTGCCTCCATCGATTATCGCCAGTCCCCTGCCGGAGACAAGGGCGAGTTCGGACCTGGAGTCCCGCTGGATTGGCTATACAAGGAAGAACACTGTTCCTTCAGCGGTTCTTGGCTGTACCCTGCCGAAGACACGGCCGAGGACGGACCCGGAGTTTCGCTGGATTGATTGGTCATCTTCGGAAGAAAAACTGTGCCTCCATCGATTATCGCCAGTCCCCTGCCCGAGACACGGCCGAAGGCAGACCCGGAGTCCCGCCGGATTGGATATACTAGGAAGAACACTGTTCGATCACCGGTTCTTGGATGTACCCTGCCGGAGACACGGCCGAGGGATGGCCCGGAGTCCCGCTGGACTGGTTATCCTCGAAAGAACATTGTTCCACCATCGATACTCGGCTGTCCCCTGCCAGAGACACGGCCCAGGGTGGACTTGGGGTCTCGATGGCCTGGTTATCCTCCGAAGAATATTGGTTTACCATCGGTTCTCGGCTGTACCCTGCCAGAGACACGGCCGAGGGTGGACTTGGGATCCCGGTGGCTTGGTTATCCTCGGAAGAGTACTGGTCCACCATCGATTCTCGGTTGTCCTCTGCCAGAGACAGGGCCGAAGGGTAACCCGAGTCCCGCTGGACTGGTTTTCCTCGGAAGAGTACTGGCCCACCATCGATTCTCGGTTGTCCCCTGCCAGAGACCGGGGCGAAGGGGGACCTGGAGTCCCGCTGGAGGCATTGACTTTAAAATTTCAAGGAAAATTTCCCATTGACTTGCGTGTTGTAGGAGCAAAAATCGAAGGGGGGTTTTGTGCTCGTGAAGTATATGTAAGGGAGGGGTCTCGTTCGAAGGTCCCCGTGCATTGAGCCACCGGCGGTGCTCGGTTGTCCCCGCCGGAGACGCGGGCGAGGTCTGGACTGGAGTCCCGGTGGATTTGTTACCCCCGGGATAACACTGTTCGACCATCGGTTCCTGGCCGTCTCCTGCCAGAGACACGGCCGAGGTCGGAGCTGGAGTCCCGGTGGCTTGGTTATCCTCGGAAGAGTACTGGTCCGCCATCGATTCTCGGTTGTCCTCTGCCAGAGACAGGGCCGAAGGGTAACCCGAGTCCCGCTGGACTGGTTTTCCTCGGAAGAGTACTGGCCCACCATCGATTCTCGGTTGTCCCCTGCCAGAGACCGGGGCGAAGGGGGACCTGGAGTCCCGCTGGAGGCCTTGACTTTCAAATTTCAAGGAAAATTTCCCATTGACTTGCGTGTTGTAGGAGCAAAAATCGAAGGGGGGTTTTGTGCTCGTGAAGTATATGTAAGGGAGGGGTCTCGTTCGAAGGTCCCCGTGCATTGAGCCACCAGCGGTGCTCGGTTGTCCCTGCCGGAGACGCGGGCGAGGTCGGACCGGGGTCTCGATGGCCTGTTTAACACCGGTCGCCCATCGATTCTCGGCTGTCCTCTGCCAGAGGCACGGCCGAGGGTGGACCGGGGGTCTCGATGGCCCGGTTATCCTCGGAAGAATTCTTGTCCACCATCGATTCTCGGCTGTCCCCTGCCAGAGACACGGCCGAGGGTGGACTTGGGGTCTCGATGGCCTGGTTATTGTTGGAAGAATACTGGTCCGCCATCGATTCTCGCCTGTCTCCTGCCAGAGACACGGGCGAGGTCGCACCGGGATCTCGATGGCCTGGTTATCCTCCGAAGGATATTGGTTTACCATCGATTCCCGGCTGTCCCCTGCCAGAGACACGGCCGAGGGTGGCCCTGGAGTCCCGCTGGACTGGCTATCCTCGGAAGAATACTCGTCCACCGTCGATTCTCGGCTGTCCCTGCCCGAGACACGGCCGAGGGCGGACCCGGAGTCCTGCTGAATGGCGAAACCCCATTGACTTGCGTGGAAGTGCGGGTCGAAATGGGAAAATTTCTTATTGACTCGCGTGTTGTAAGAGGTAAAGATGGAGGGGGTTCTTGTGCTCGTGAAGTCTATGTAGGGTAGTGGACTTTGAAGAAAATCCCCGTGCATTCAGCCGCCAGCGGTGAACGGCCGTCCCCCGCCAGGGTCGCGGGCGTGGACGGACTGGGAGCCCTGTTGAGAGGGGGAGAGCCAGGGGTCTCGGCCGTCGCAAGGCGAGCATTTCCGGGTCCACAGATTCTACAGGCACGTGAATGTAAACGGGACTGTGCACAAAAGTTAGACGTAACAATTTGTCATTGAAAGGCATGTTGTGAGGGTGCTTTTTCAGAGGGGGGTCGAGAGGTCATGAAGTATAGATGAGGGAGTGGTCTCGAGCAATCGAACCCTCCCATGAGAAACACACGTAGCACTACGTAATAGGCAATACGGCCTCGCACCGGCTCACAAGAAGACCCCGGTAGCTTGCGGACTCACCGCCGTGACCCCCGGGAGGTCCTTGCGGCCAAGCGAGGCAAAACCAAACCTCACGAGAGAAAAGGTGTAGGGGAAGCGAGAAGCCCCAGACAGCCGCACAGACACACACTCCGAGCGCGCCCTTTGCGGGCCGCGCCCGGGTCGGTTATCCAAAAGAGAGCGTCGAAAGTTAAAAAATGAAGAAAGGAGCTGAAAAAGCAAGGGACATTTGACCGGGCGCTCGAAGGCCCCGGCCCCTTCTCTGCCGCGGACTGGAGCTGGATGTCTTGGGGGAACTCCTTGCACTTTCGAAAGACCGTGCAAGCCCCCTGAGCTCTTGAT
>JAVYIG010016943.1:17500-25000 GCA_035222895.1 Strongylocentrotus droebachiensis
TCCTTGATCATCGACATTTCGAACGCACATGGCGGCCCGGGCCTTCTTGGCCAGAGCCACGCCCGTCTGAGGGTCGGTCATTCATACCAATCGAGGGGACTCCTTGACGGGAATCCCCCCGCGAGAGCGCCGGGACTCCGCAGCCACGGAAACGGGGCTGCGCCCGGTCGTGAAGGATCAGACGCATGGGGAAAAGCTCCGCTTCACGTTTCCCTCCTCCTTCTCCCCCGGGGGAAGGGCGGGGAAAGCCTGCTCGAATATTCGGGTGAGAACACGTGGACCGCGCGGTGCAGGTGCTTATTTTAAAGGGTCTTCAAACCACCCTTTTATAACCCCTCCGCTGTGCTCAGGTCCCCCAACCGTCGCCCTCCTTTCGAGCCGGTAATGCGAACGCCGGCAGCCTCTCCCGACCATATCGATTCAGGGAGAAAAGACCTTCGGGTATTTTCTTCACCAATCTCGACCTCAGATCGGACGAGACCACCCGCTGAATTTAAGCATATTACTAAGCGGAGGAAAAGAAACTAACCAGGATTCCCTCAGTAGCGGCGAGTGAAGCGGGAAGAGCCCATCGCCGAATCCCAGCGGCCCTTAGGCTCTGGGACCTGTGGCGTGAGGCGGCTTCGGGCGCGCGAGTCCACGACGCCGAGGTCCTCCTGATCGGGGCACCTTACCCAGAGCGGGTGTCAGGCCCGTTCGGGCGTCGGGTCTCAAGGGCCTGGAGCCACCAAGAGTCGGGTAGTTTTGGAATGCTGCCCAAAGAAGGGAGGTGAACTCCTTCCAAGGCTAAATACTGGCACGAGACCGATAGCAGACAAGTACCGTGAGGGAAAGTTGAAAAGAACTCTGAAGAGAGAGTTCAAGAGGACGTGAAACCGCCAAGAAGCAAACGGGCAGGACCCGCGGCACGGGTCCGTGGAGATTCAGCGTGTCGGCCGTCGTCCCGGGCCTGGCCTCTGATCCGCAAGGACAGGGCCGGTTCGGGTGGCGGCGGTCGGCGCGTGCACTTCTCCCGGACGCGGCGCTCGGGACCGGCAGCTCAGGTCGGCCGAAGGCACCGGCGCAGGTAGCTCCGCCTTGGCCTTCGTGCCTTTGCGGAGAACTAATAGCGTCGGTCGCAACGCCGACCGGGCTGCCGAGGAAGGGACGCGAGCCGCGCCCGCCTCCCCTCGTGGGGGGCTGCGCCTCCCGTCCCCCGCAGGCCTCCCCGGCGTTCACTGTTCTCAGTGGTCGCTGAGGGACGGCAAGCGGCGGGTGCGGTGAGGCGGCACGTGGCGCCTCGGGTCGCCGAGCGAAGCTGGGCGCCTGCTCGACCCGTCTTGAAACACGGACCAAGGAGTCTAACGGGCCCGCGAGTCAAGGGGCGACTGAAACCCCACGGCGCAATGAAGGTGAAGGTCGATTCGGTCGACCGAGGTGGGATCCTCTCCCTCGGGGGAGGCGCACCACCGCCCCGCCATATCCGCTCCGTTCGGTGTGGCGGAGGCAGAGCGGGCACGCTAGGACCCGAAAGATGGTGAACTATGCCCGAGCAGGATGAAGCCAGAGGAAACTCTGGTGGAGGTCCGCAGCGATTCTGACGTGCAAATCGATCGTCCGACTTGGGTATAGGGGCGAAAGACTAATCGAACCATCTAGTAGCTGGTTCCCTCCGAAGTTTCCCTCAGGATAGCTGGCGCTCATATGCAGTTTTATCTGGTAAAGCGAATGATTAGAGGCCTTGGGGACGAAACGACCTCAACCTATTCTCAAACTTTAAATTGGTAAGAGGCCCGACTCGCTGGCTTGGAGCCGGGCGATCGAATGCGAGTGCTCAGTGGGCCACTCTTGGTAAGCAGGACTGGCGCTGCGGGATGAACCGAACGCCGGGTTACGGCGTCCGACTCGTACGCTCATCAGATCCCAGAAAAGGTGTTGGTCGATACAGACAGCAGGACGGTGGCCATGGAAGTCGGAACCCGCTAAGGAGTGTGTAACAACTCACCTGCCGAATCGACCAGCCCTGAAAATGGATGGCGCTGAGCGTGTGTTTTGGCCCATACCCGGCCGCTGGAGCAGAGGAGGTACTTCCCCCGCCCGGGAGGTAAGCCCCAGCGAGTAGGAGGGACGCCGCGGTGAGCGCGGAAGCGACGGGCGCGAGCCCGCGTGGAGCCGCCGCGGGCGCAGATCTTGGTGGTAGTAGCAAATACTCAAGCGAGATCCTTGAGGGCCGAGTGTGGAGAAGGGTTCCATGTGAACAGCCGTTGCACATGGGTCAGTCGATCCTAAGCCCTAGGGTAGTTCCGCTCCGAGCGGAGGCGTCGGCCCGGATCTTTCGGGAATCGGGTCACGCCCCTTGGGCGAAAGGGAATCGGGTCAATATTCCCGAACCCGAAGGCGGAGCCCGCCATCCTTGCGGTGGCCGAACGCTGCGAAGCGAACGAGCCCGGAGACGCTGGCCGGGGCCCCGGGAAGAGTTGTCTTTTCTTGTTAAGGAGCGGGATCCCTGGAATCGGTTCGACCGGAGAGAGGGTCTGCGGCTCCGTAGAGCGCCGCGTCTACGGCGGCGTCCGGTGCGCTCCGGCTGGTCCTTGAAAATCCGGGGGAAGTGTTGGGACTCTCGCCTCGGGTCGTACCCATGACCGCAGCCGGTCTCCAAGGTGAATAGCCTCTGGCCGATAGAACAATGTAGGTAAGGGAAGTCGGCAAGCCGGATCCGTAACTTCGGGAGAAGGATTGGCTCTGAGGGCTGGGTCGGTCGGGCCGGGGCAGGAAGCCGGGCTGGAGCCGCAGCGTGGCTGGGCGAGCCTGCTCTGTCAGCTTCGGCTGGCGGAGTCGGGCGAGCCCGGACTGGCGCGGGGTCCGCCCGGTGGACCGTCCCGGCTGCGCGGTCGAGCAATCGGCCGCTTCGGCCGACGCCCAACAGCTGACTCAGAACTGGCACGGACCAGGGGAATCCGACTGTCTAATTAAAACAGAGCATTGCGATGTCCGCAACCGGGGCATTGACGCAATGTGATTTCTGCCCAGTGCTCTGAATGTCAAAGTGAAGAAATTCAACGAAGCGCGGGTAAACGGCGGGAGTAACTATGACTCTCTTAAGGTTAAGTCTCGCGACGCGTTCTTCTACTTGATGAAGACGTGGCAGGTAATAGGCTTAAAGGATGATGAGTGGCCTTCTCATGGGCCGGGGATGATGATGTGTTTTACAGAATCATTTCCCGGTGTGAGGGTCACTGCAAATAAGCCTTGGGTGGTCCACCTCCGGGCCGCTACTTTAATTGAGTAGTCGGTCCAGGTGAGAGTCGGGGAAGCCCCTCCTGAGCTTTTCAAGAGGGGCCAGCTAAGATGACCGCCCCCAGGCACTTCGGTGCTGACGTAGCGACTTTTATCAATCGTTGCATTTTTAGTTAAGAAGAGTAGGACTTTAACTCATCTACATGTCTCTGTGTCATGGTCCGGTCCATAATAGATCTGTATGAAGGGGGACATACCTCGTCCATAAAAGTTCCTGTTTGGGTACATGGCTTATTAAGCTAAGATATCCTTCCTGCATAAAGTTGTAGGCTTATACCATCTATCTCCTGCTTCTTCCTATATTAGACACCACCATCGTTGGCTAATTCCTAAGACTGCCTGGTCACCAAGACGTCGGATCCATCTCGGATCGTTAGCCTCCATCAGTGCGATAGAAATCGAGAGGGACATGTCACGTACCTTCTTAGCTGGTATCCCTTGACTGTGTCGACTATATGAAATTATAGACTGATTTCATCTTCATATCCTTAGTTAGAAAGGAATCCCTTGATGGCTTTTGAGAAAATTAAATCTCTCATAGTCTACCTGGTGTTCCTGCATGAAATTATACACTGGTTTCATCTCCGTATCCTTAGTTAGAAAGGAATTCCTGCCTGCTGTTCCTTTTTAGTCTTCTTCCTGGCCTATCTGGCTCTGTTGTTCCTTTTACTCTTCTTCCTGGCCTATCCGGCTGGTTACATTGAGGTCCATACAGGGAGATATCCATAGGACTGTTTGGGGATCGTTGCATGAAGGGAGAACTGTCGGTGTGTTCCACAAGACAGAAGTAAGATTAGGCCCCTGATCACGAACGTGGATCTTCATTATTATACACATATCTACACCTACATATTGAAAAGGCACAACCACACCCTAGGGTAGGGGATATATATTTTGAAGGGGAGACCCGACCCAATGAACCATAACCGAATTACATGATGATTGATTTCCGTAGCTGACGGATACGCCGAAAGAGGCTTGGTACAAATTATCTAAGGATAATAACCATAACACAAACAAACTAGGGGGAATCCTTTGCGTGGGAAGAACCCGATATGGAAGAAGTAAATGAGGAAGCTGAGGGCTTGCCTCCAGATAGTAATGTAGCTATGGTAAAAGGAAAGGCGGATGTCTATGAGTGCTCGTGCTGTACACGGAACTTTATTTCGCTTAAAGCGATTGGTAAACATCTAAATGAAACCCACATTAAAAAGGTCATCTTTGAGTGTATCGAGTGCAAACGCACTTTTGAGAAAGCTCATGGGTTAGCATGCCACATCCCCAAGTGCACTGGGGATGCAGATACCCCAATGTTAAATATACTGCTCCTCGGATGCGGGGAATGTGGACTTGCATTCTCTACCAAAAGAGGACTGTCGCAGCATGAGCGACATAGGCACCCGTCTGCCTGTTTGAGCACGAGAAGAAGGGCCAAACAGGAGGAAAGTTCGAGAAAACGAATGTTGCGTAATAGAAGGGACATTTGGTCCGCAGAAGAAATAAGACTTCTTCGGCAGCTTATGATACAATATGAGCATGCTAGAAAGATTAATATTAAGATAGCGGAACATTTTAACCATAAGACATCTTCTCAAGTAATGCATAAACGTAGAGCTTTAATGGATAAGGATAATATGTTACGTCTCCGTGTGGATGCATCCCCGCCTGTGGCGGAGATGCTCCCGGGAGAGGAGCCGATGGAAATAGATGAGGGTACGAGTGAGGAAGAAGTGGAGGAAGAGGGACAAAATCCCCTATCTCCTGTAGATGATATCCTCTTAGGAATTGAAGCACTTGAAGTAGTTGATGGGAGAGGGGGTGGCAGCCCCGTTTCTACCGAGAGAGTAGATAGGACTGAGGGTAGGGAGGAGATCAGGGGGACCGGCATACGGACTCCCTCTCCTAGAAGGGTGAGAACGGAGTGGGACCCCCCGACTCCTAGGGGAGGGATCTCTCCTGAGATAAGATGGAATGACTCGTTTGAGAATGTAGACTACCCTGGGTGGGATGAGACTGATTTTGTACACATTGAAGGTAGACTCAACCTTAGCGTAGAGTCAGACCAGGAGGATGCTGCAGCGGACCCGAGACAAGGCTCCTTCGAGGAGTTACTCGAGGAAATTACCCTACGAGAAGACAAAGACCAGTTGTCGGAGGCCCTATGCGCAACCCTTGGCCTGGCAATACATGAGGGACATAGGACAGAACATATTGTAGAGATTATGGACAAGAATGTTAAACAAATGTCCAAAGAAATTTTAGCACACAATGCTAATAGGACCAACCCCGGACGGAAAGGGGTGGCGGTCGCCGCCAGGCGGAACCCCAACTTGAGTAAAAACTCGACCCCAAGAAATAATCGAGCTACGGCGAAAGCTAAGGGGAAGAAGAGAGTTTTCTCAGAGACACAGACCCTCTTTACCAAAAATCCACGGAGACTCGTCGAAAAATTACTAGATGGAAAAGACGGAGAGCGATGCTCCGTAGATCTAGATACGATCCAAAGAACCTATACAAATAGATTCTCTAAAGAAAGCAAACAGGTTGACATAAGTAATTATGTTGACCCCGAGTCGACGGCGGACAATGAGGGGATCGTCAACCCCATCAGTACGATAGAAATAGAGAGGGTCGTCTCAAGTACTAAGAAGGGGTCCGCACCCGGACCAGACGGGGTGACCTATGATGCACTTAAGGCTTATGGGAACTATAAATTGTACTTGCTCATAATGTTCAACACATGGTTAATTATGCGAAAAGTTCCTTTAGAAGCTAAGACATACAGATCGGTTCTAATTCCGAAAGGAAAAGGAGACCCCAAGGACATTAATAGTTATCGTCCGTTGACTCTTGCTAATGTAATAAGTAGATTATATTCCAAGATCCTAACTAGGCGGCTGGACGCGGCGGTGCATGTTTGTCCCAGACAAAGGGGATTCAGGCGAAAAGCAAGTATAGAGGATAATACCATCATCCTAAGGGAACTCATCTCGAAATCAAAGAAGAAGGGAGAATGCTTAGCAGTAGTTCTCCTTGATTTAGCTAAGGCTTTTGACACTGTTTCCCACGACCTCATCATCAAAGCCCTGAGGAGGCATCGAGTCCACGAGCACCTCATCGACATCATAATGGACCTGTATGAAGGGGGACATACCTCGTTTACAACAGACGACGGCACTACAGACAACATCGCAATACGAAGCGGGGTGAAACAGGGAGACTCACTATCACCGACGCTGTTCAACCTAGCCCTCGATCCGCTACTGACGACGCTCGAGAGCAGGGGTAAAGGTGTTGAGGTCGGGGGACACTCCTTCGTCAGCCTGGCATACGCCGACGACACGGCACTGGTCGCGTCCAGCCACCTAGATATGTCAGTTAACCTAGAGTTAACAGTAGAATTCCTTAACTTAACAGGGTTGAGTCTCAATGTGAATAAGTGTGAAGGTTTCCTACTCACTCCCATTCATAAATCGTTTTTGGTCAATGAAGCCAAAAACTGGGAAGTAGGACGGGAAGCTATCCCATGGGTAGAGCCAGGAGATACAGCAAAGTATCTGGGAGTAAGATTAGGTCCCTGGTCAAGAACGTGGCCTCTGATCCAACCCGTAGTTAAACGCCTCACAGCATATTGTGAGAGCGTGGATAAGGCGACACTAAAGCCGAGACAGAGGGTCTATATTTTGGTAACATATATCGCCCCTAGAATGGCCTTCGACCTAACAGAAGGCGGATACAGTAGGACTCAAATTAAGGTGGTAGATATGGTAATCAGGAACTATGTCAGGAAGTGGCTGTTCTTACCAGCCTGTTTATCAAACGCCTTCCTGTACACAAGAAAGGGAGAGGGTGGCCTGGGACTGGTTGTCTTCTTTGACTACGTACCGACAGAGCGCATGCGAAAGTTAATAAGAGTATGTGACTCGGAAGATCCAGTCATAGCGGGAGTAGCAGCAACACTAGGGCTGCGACAAAAAGCAGCAGCTATCGGTGTTCAAACACGCCTTCCAGTCCCGGACCGACCCAAAGGGGCACATGATGCATGGAGGAAAATGCAAAGGAATAAGTGGAAGTCTCAACCCACCCAGGGTAAGGGAATGAGTTGTTACCAGCACAAGCTGGGCAACAAATGGCTAGGAGGCCCCAGCTTTCTGACTGAGAATGACTACATCTGGGCCATCAAACTTAGAACAAACCTTATCCCCACCCGGGAAACCATGGGTA
>JAVYIG010016944.1:0-28688 GCA_035222895.1 Strongylocentrotus droebachiensis
AGTCTATTGCGCATACTATTATTAATTTACCGACGTTTCTTATGTGTTTCAAATAATCCCAAAGGTCAAATGGAATGCTACTGCGACAAAAACTGAATAAAATAAAACATTGTTTTAACTCATAACAGTCTAAAAAATATTATTAACAGCTCGCTTGCTTCGACAAAAAACGTGCAATTCATTTGTAAAACTACATGTTGTGGTAAAGTTTTGATGATGTAATGTTTCCTTTTCTTTTGATAAAACTCCAAAGAACTCACAGAACTGTTTAAAAAAAATTACCGAAAAGTATAGGTACGAAAGATAAATTGTTCTATAAAAGCGTTAAAGATTGTCAAAAATATCACCTGCTTCAATCAGTTAATTGAAGAAAAAACGCTTCAATCGTCAAGCATTCTTGGTATTGGGACATAAGAGCAATAAAATAGGAGGACGAAATATGGTAATTGAGGAAGTAGCATATTTTATGGGGAAAAGTAATTCAAAATCTTTCATACAAAGCTACATGTACAAATTCGTCAATCATATTTGAGAAAACAGGGATTAAAAATGAAATTATTATCAGTGTATCCTTAATTACTGAAAATTCATCCGATTTAACAACAACAAATCCCCAGGATTATTTTTTATTTCTTGTTGTTATTTTACCAGATTGCAGAAAAGTGTTATGTCAATGGAAAAGTTTTCACACTTTATTTTTTTTTCACAACTGGAATCTCATTTCATGTAAAAACACAACAACAAAAGAATGTGTCTACATTTTTTAACAACTCCTCAATTTTCCTCAAACGGTAATCGGGCAGTAGCACTATGTTGAGGTTAAAATTACTTACGAATCTTTCATACGAAACTCGAAAGTCATCAATCAAACCGGAGAAAACATAGATTACAAAAAGTCAGCAATATGCCTTTAAAACAAAAGATGTTGTAATCCCCTTTAGGTGCCAAAACATGGGTCGGTCGGTCAGAAATCTTCTTCCTTTTTCCCCTTTTTCCCCTCCTTCTTTGGGCTGATATTTCTCAGTTTTGAATGCTTTAATACATAATTTTGTATTCATTAAACATTTTTTCTTCTGAAAACGGTTTTAAAAAAATTTTATAATAAAAGCCGACCGTAGATTTTAAGATTTTGGGGTCGGTCGCAAAGGGCAATACAACCTCTGTTTTGTTAACGCCGTATAATCTAGTGTAAGAAGACACATCCGGTTCGATATAAATAATACTTCACTCGTACTAGAAAAACGGTAATTGGGGCAATACCACCTTGTTTAGGGTAAAAATTAACTACGAATCTTTCATAAGAAACTCGAAAGTCATCAATCAAACCGGAGAAAACATAGATTACAAAAAGTCAGCAATATGCCTTTAAAAAAAAGATGTTGTATTCCCCTTTAGGTGCCAAAACATGGGTCGGTCGGTCAGAAATCTTCTTCTTTTTTTCCCGGTTCGATATAAATAATACTTCACTCGTACTAGCCCATCTATTGTTGATCTTTTATTTGATCAACCCGATTCATGAAACAGATATTTATGGGAGAGTACAAAGAATATTCACGACAATTTATCCATGTTCCTATCACACATCTTTAAGTCCAACAAAATAAAATATTTCGCATCTTTTTTTACCTGTGATGAAGAAGCTCGATCAGCAATCTCTTTGTAGAAATCATCATGAAATTCACAGTGGCCAATCTCCAGGTATGTAAGATTAGGCAGGAGACTGAGAAACTTCCCCAGACAGCAGGATGCTGATTGGTTATCGTGTAATTTCAAGCTTGAAACGATAAACGTCTGAATCTGTGGACAACCAAATGAATGGAATACATATATCGTGAAGCATAACAAATCCGATTCGATTCTACCCTTGCTCGAGCCCATCTATTGTTTATCTTTTGTTTTGTCACCTGATTTGTAAAAAAAAGGATGTTACATCCATGGAAAAGTATTTGGAATATTTACAGCAATTTTTTAGTACATGTATTTCTATTACCCCAATTCAGGTTTTCCAAAATAAATATATATATATTGCATCCTTTTTTTCTTCTTCTGCTTCCTCTGATAAGAAACAAACACATTTTACCTGAGATGAAGATTTCAAGCTTGAAACAGTAAACTTCCGAATCTGCATAAAAAATCCGATTCGATTTAGATAATGCTACCCTTGTTTTGAGCCCATCTATTGTTTATCTTTGTATTGCATCTTTTTTTCTTCTTCTGCTTCCTTTAATAAGAAAAAAAAA
The DNA here is from genome assembly GCA_035222895.1 of Strongylocentrotus droebachiensis. Classification (NCBI taxonomy): domain Eukaryota; kingdom Metazoa; phylum Echinodermata; class Echinoidea; order Camarodonta; family Strongylocentrotidae; genus Strongylocentrotus; species Strongylocentrotus droebachiensis. The sequence goes on from JAVYIG010016944.1 coordinate 2,241, forward strand.
CACATTTTACCTGAGATAAAGAAGCTCGGGGATCAGCAATCTTATCGTAAAACTCATCGTGAAGGAAAATTGAGCGAATGGTTAGGTTTGTAAGATGAGGCAAACGACTGAGAAACTCCCCCAGACGGCAGGACGCTGATTGGCCAACATGAAATCTAGACCGTGTAATACGTATCGTATGAATCTGTGGAAATACAAATGAATGAAGCATGAAATGGGAAAATACCAGAAACCCTTATAATAGTCTGTACTCTCACATAAAGCATTCATATAATTACATATGATCAAGGATTCTGAAGGAAGTGGGGCAAAAACAGAAATCTGACGAGCAAGAAAATAGGAGGAAAAATATGGTAATTAGGGCAGTAGCATGTTTTATTGAAGAAAAGTAATTAAGAACCTTTAATATATAGCTACATGTAGAAATTCGTCAATCATATTGGAAAAAGCAGAGATTTAAAAATTGCATTATTATCAGTGTATCTTCAGGAACTGAAAATGCATCCAATTCGACTCAGAAAATACTTCACCAGGATTACCTGCACATTTATGATTAATGCTGTAGTGTTTGTTGTCGGTGTTTTACCCGATTGCTGAAAAGGTGTTATGCCCATGGAAAATATCCAGAAAATTGATGTCATTTAAATGTATTTCTATTTCTTACCCGGAATGTCATTACGAAGAACAAGACCAAGAACTCGAACACGATATAGAGACCGTGCTTTCAGCGTAGCTGCTCCGAGGCTTTGGATTTGACTTCCTCTTGAGATTCGGGATGCTCCTTCGTTAGATTCTTTTAACTCCTCCCTGAAGACATTCCTTTTTAATTCTCCCTGTTAATCCTCCCTGTTAGTATGTAGCTTTAAGTTGTTATTCACGGTAGATGTAATGTAATTGCCTTAATCTGAATTTGTAACGCTTTGCCCTAAAATTAATTGTATTATATTGTATTTATATGTATTGACTAGATGTATCAGTGCTTATGTATTTTGAATTGATTGTAGGTTTATTAGTATATATTAATTATAGTTTGTAAATATGATATTGAATGTATTATTATCTAAGTATTGCCAACTTTGTAAAGCGCTTACAAACATCGTAATAAGCGCTAAAGAAATATAATGTATTATTATTTAATAGGTTTTCAATATTTTCACATCTCCTCAGTTTAAACAAAAAATACGTTTTACCTGTAGTGAAAAAGCTCGATCAGCAATCTCTTTGTAGAAATCATCGTGAAAGGAACATGAGCTAATCTTCAGGTCTGTAAGATGAGACAGGAGACTGAGAAACTTCCCCAGACAGTAGGATGCTGATTGATCATCGCGTAGCTTCAAATGGTCAACCTCAAACTTCTGAATCTGTGCATGGAAATACAAAAGAATAACATAAGTGAATCATGAAGCATTAAATGGGGGAAAATATGAAAACCCTTTAAAAAGTATGTACTCTCACATTAATCAGTCACATGACCACAGGGGGATGATTCAGGATCCTGAGTGGAGGGGGGGGGGGGGGCAAATGTTATTAGCAAAATGTAAATGAAGAAGAATAAAACAACATTATTATATGTTAGTGTATTTTAAAGTAATCACTTCAAATTAACATTTTGAATATACATGAGAAAATAAACACCTTCATCATCTAACACTTATGAATTGGAACCTATATGTAAACAAAGTACAAACACAAACAAAACAGAACAAGAGAAAAGAAAGAGCTTTGTGGCGTCCAATAAACATCTCATGACACTTTCATTTTCCTCCCTTCTTCCGTATTAAAAAACTTTATGAATATGATATTGAATGTATTACTATCTAAGTATTGCCAACTTTGTAAAGCGCTTACAAACATCGTAATAAGCGCTATAGAAATATAATGTATTATTATTTAATAGGTTTTCAATATTTTCACATCTCCTCAGTTTAAACAAAAAATACGTTTTACCTGTAGTGAAAAAGCTCGATGAGCAATCTCTTTGTAGAAATCATCGTGAAAGGAACATGAGCTAATCTTCAGGTCTGTAAGATGAGACAGGAGACTGAGAAACTTCCCCAGACAGTAGGATGCTGATTGATCATCGCGTAGCTTCAAATGGTCAACCTCAAACTTCTGAATCTGTGCATGGAAATACAAAAGAATAACATACGTGAATCATGAAGCATTAAATGGGGGAAAATATGAAAACCCTTTAAAAAGTATGTACTCTCACATTAATCAGTCACATGACCACAGGGATGATTCAGGATCCTGAGTGGAGGGGGGGGGGGGCAAATGTTATTAGCAAAATGTAAATGAAGAAGAATAAAACAACATTATTATATTTTAGTGTATTTTAAAGTAATCACTTCAAATTAACATTTTGAATATACATGAGAAAATAAACACCTTCATCATCTAACACTTATGAATTGGAACCTATATGTAAACAAAGTACAAACACAAACAAAAACAGAACAAAAGAAAAGAAAGAGCTTTGTGGCGTCCAATAAACATCTCATGACACTTTCATTTTCCTCCCTTCTTCCGTATTAAAAAACTTTATGAATTAAGCTGAATCGACATATTGTGATCTGAAGAAAGATTTTGAAATGAAAGGGATAAATTCGAAATACGTTTTATACATGATCTGTTAATCATCTTTTATGCAACATCCGAAAAATTATAAATCTTGTTGAAAAAGCAGAATTCATGAACTAATGCGATATCATTTGGTCTATGCGTTAATGCGATACTTCTTATCCAACTACAAGAATAGTATAATACATTTGTTGTATCGTTAACAAATCCTCTGTTTTTAAACCAGAGTTTTCAAAACATTTCTTTGGCTTCAAATTACCATCACTATCCACGATATGGTGAATTGTATATATATTGTTCTTAAACAAGTTCTCATCAAAGGAAGTTGTCCAATTGAGTTTGAGTTTGAGTTTGAGTTTTTTAACAACAAAAATAATATCAATTAAAACATAATGTATCAAGTATGATTACATAAAATATAACAATATAACACAAGATCGATAACATTACACATGAATAATACAAGTATTGTTTTACAAAGTATGTCGTATACAAATGGAATAAAATATGATGTGTACACTTTTGTTGTTAAAAGGGGTACCAGAAGTTAGCACAAGTGCTAGTCGAGTCTGGTTCCCTGTCTTTGGCAAGAATTTTAAAACTTTTTTGTTTTTGTTTACTATACTACATTATATACATGTAACATAAACTATATAAGTAAACAAAGAAATAAAATAGTCATTTAGAAATATTCCTTACTTAATATATACATGTAAGTCAAATGTGTGTCGACTTTCGTATCAAAACCAAACATACAGTAAATACAAAATATATCATTATCTAGTGATCTTTTTAGAAATTCTCTAATCTGAGATTTCTTTTTGCAATTTTAAGAAGTCTTAAATTTTGTTTAACTCAAAGTATTTAGATGTTTCGTTAACCCCTTCCGAAAAGCATTTTTTAGACCGTATTCCTCTTAAATCGTATGGTATACTATTCCATATTTTCACGCCCATAAATGATATTGAAAATTAACCTTGTGTGGTTTTGCATTTAGGCAGATATAGTTGTCCTTGTTCTTTGCCCCTTGTGCCATATCTGTGCTCTATTACCTGACATTATTCAATTAAGGAGTGAGGAAGATTGCCATTTAATAATTCATAGATGAAGCTTGAGACAGATAGGTAATGAAGGTTGTAAATATTTAAAAATGTTATCTTTTGGAGCAAGGGTTCCGAATGGGTACCTCTTGGGCTAAAAGTCATCGCTCTCATTGCCATTTTTCTGGGTAAGGAAAAGACAATTCAAGTTGGTATTGTATGTGGTTCCCCATACTTCAATTCCATACAAAATATGTGGCTTGATTAACGCTTTGTATAATAGCACTAAAATGTTCTGTGGGACATAATGCCTTATTCTGAACAAAATTCCGACTTTTGAACGAATATTTCGATTAACCATTTTTTATATGTTCAATCCATGTGAGATGCTTATCAAAATATGCCTTATCTACTTCAAGTAATTTAGATCCAGATATTTCAAGAGCACCTTTTATTTGGACAGGTCTCCTTTTGCCCTTTATTATCATATAATTTGATTTGCTTAGATTAATTGTGACTTTGTTGGCATAACACCACTGCTGGACCTTATTCAAATCCGTATTCATCTCATTCATATCAATATCTTTCTGACCAGTCTTAAAGGTATGGAACAAGTTTGAATCATCAGCAAATAACCTGAAGTTGAAAAATTGTGTGGAGTTTGGCAAATCATTTATATAAATGAGAAAAAGAGTTGGGCCAAGAACAGATCCCTGTGGAACACCGCATGATGTTTTAAAATATTGAGACATTGTTTCCCGGTATTTCACAAACTGAAATCTGTTGCTGAGGTAATCTGCGAACCATTGGAGCGCAATGCCACGTATTCCGTAATGAGATAATTTACTAATTAGAATGTCATGGTTTACAGTATCAAATGCCTTCTGAAAATCAATGAACACACCAATAGTTAGTTTTCCCTCATCTATTGATTTCAATAATGCATTTGACAAATTAACAACAGATAACTTTGTACAGTATTTCTTCCGGAAGCCATACTGATGTTGCTGCAGCACATTGTTCACATCTAAGAAATCCATCAACCGACTATTTACTATTTTTTCAAAGATCTTTCCAAGTACTGGTAATACAGAAATTGGCCTGTAGTTTCCTGGAATGTCTTTTAACCCTTTCTTGTAAATTGGTGTTATTTTTGCTATTCTTAAGGCATCAGGAAATTTACCTTCCTGTAAAGACAAATTAAATATGTGAGATAATGGTAAACTAATAAAGTTACTTGCATCTCTAAGCAGTCGCGCTGATATGTTATCATACCCACATGACTTGTTAACATCTAAGGCAGAAATGTGATTCTCAATTTCTTTTTTAGTCACTGGTTTCCAAAAGAGAGTTTTACTCAGCTTAGGTCCTAAATATGCAGTGCAATCTGCATCATTCTTTATATTTTTTATTTTTTTATATCTATCTCCAGATAGTGAATTAAAATTTGATCTTTTATACTTACAATACAAATTCTGTTTTTTGCGTATTGACTTCAGTATACGTTTAGTTATCCATGTTTTTTTGGCAGTGTTTTTATTTCTGGTTGGTCTTTGTGTAACAATTGGTGCATTTTTATCACACATCTCTTGAAATAACTTGTAAAACATGTCATATGCTTTATTCACGTCTTCTTGTCTGAAAACAAGATCCCATCTTGCTTTTGATAATTCTTCCTGAAGCTTTTTATCTGCATACATTTTAAAGCTACGGGTGGTAGTTCTCCTACGACACGTGTCATTACTAGTAACTGTACAATGCTAAAAAATTACAAAGATAGGAAAATGGTCAGATATATCAGTTTCTATTACACCTGCATGAATTTTTGAAGAATTTACATTTGTATATGCACGATCGATCAAAGAAGAAGTCAGTTTTGTATTACCCTTGTAGGGGTTGTAATTAATTGTTCTAATCCTAAACAATGCAATGCAGTTTGGAATTGTTCGACCTTCTGATCAGTATCTAAAAGATTGATGTTAAAGTCTCCCATCAAAATGCAATCTACCTTGTCAATTTTCAGATGTGAAATAACATTCAACAAACTATCTTGGAACTCATCCACATCGTTGTTTGGTTTTCTGTATATTATACCCACAATTACTCTTTTCTTGACAATACACATTTCAAGCCAAAGGCTTTCTGCATGTGATACTTCAAAATTTAGAGTAGAATATTTTAGAGATGAAAGAATATATGCCCCTACTCCCCCTCCCCTTGAATCTTTTCTACACTTAACCTCTAAGGTATATCCTGGTAAACCCAGTAGTGACATGTTAGACACATTCCAAACTTCTGATAAGCAAATTAAGTCAAATTTATAATCTAAGTTATCATAAAGAAGGGATAATTCATCATAATTGTTCTGCAGTGACCGAATGTTCACATGAGACAAACTTAATGAGTTCGAAAAGAGTTTTCCTAAAACTTATACATAATATGTTATGTTATCAAAAATAACATTCGTTACCTTTGTAATACTCATCTTTCCCCCTAAAAATGTCAATTTCTAGCCAAAGTAAAAACATATCTTCATATACTTAGGTAATACTAACTTAATGAAATCTGGGTTATAATTGCCATAAAATATAATATTACCTCCAAATGGTCTCATTACGAATCTAAAATATTGCTTCCATGTCATACTTTGATCCCCTGTCACAGGTCTTTTTATTATCCACATGACTCTTTGTACTTTCACGAATAGCATGAAATTCATGATTTTGAGTACCCCTTTGTCATATTCTTGATACATCGTCATTCCTTTTATTTATCCCTTCCTTTCCACAGGCTTCTTCAACTTTTTGAAACACCCATTCCGGAACAGAAATGACTGAACAAACAACGTTCAATTTAGATAGTGCAAATACCTTTAGTAAATGAATTTTCCCCATTAAGGTTAGATCACGTTGTTTCCACCAAATTAAAGGTTTTTTAATCTTACTGAGAACTTCCTTATAATTCATGCTTTCCTTCATTTTGACGTCTAAGGAAAAAATATACGTAATATCTTAACAAAATCTGTCTTTTTCCCCAATGGGAGTTGACAATCAATTTTTGCAGATGAACCTAAAGGCAGGATATACTTCTTTTTTCTTTGTTTACCTTAAGTCCAGAGGCCTTATAAAAACTATTAAAAATGTCATTTAATCTGCATATTTAGTTTACGTCTTGTACAAACATTGTGATATCATCAGCATATTATTTGTTTTTACCCTTTTAGTACCAAATTCAATACCTTTTATTGCTCTATCTTTACGAATATAGTGGGTTAAAGTTTCATGGCGATAGTGGGTCTCCTTGTCTAGTTAGTGTAATCGATCACAACAGGTAAATACTTTAATGGTTTATGATTTTATGGCAATTTAAAGGCACACTGTCCTACTGGTAGCTACTTGCTCCCTCTATATAGAAAACTTCCCAAATCGGTGCCTGTTGGTCCCCCATGATCCTCTTTTTCTTATGTTAAATGAGAGCTGAGTTAATGAGATAGCCACCTGTCACAGTGACCTCGCTGGCTCGCTGTGTGGTCTAATCCCTTCTTGCTGCAGTAGTAAAGTCTGCCTTTAATACAATTTGTTTGATTGTTTTGTTTCAACTTAGTTAATGTGTTCAAGGGCCTGCATCCAGAATATTATGGCCTTATCTTATCGGATCATATGGAAACAAATGTTATTGATGATGGTGATCGCTGTACTTCTAGATTTTGAACCATTCATGTTATGTATGTTTTTTATGTATAGACACCACCTCCCCCCCCCCCCCCCCCCCATCCCTCAATACACAAAATATGTAAATGAATTGAATCTATCTGTAGGTGGATTGAACCTTTTTGATTCTCGGACTTCATGAGATGAGGTACTATAGTGTCTCATGCCCTATCATATAAAATCCATGTCGTGAAAATTACAATCAGGTCTTCACACTAAAAGTCAGAATATGTGATTTTCCCCCTTTTTACAAGTTTATTTGCAAGAAAAATACATGCAAGACAATAAATAATGATCGGAGAACAATAAATCTGGTTCGACTTGAAGGCTCTCCTTTCTAGTGGGGGATTAGGTATAGACGTATCAACTGTGCATATGAAAATTTAAAAATTTGACATTCAAGCGAAATAATATATATTCCCGTTTGATAAAGAGCATCTTATCATAAAGAGTGCACAAAGATCATGGAGAGGAGAGAGAAATTGAGGAATGAGCAGGAAATGGGATATTTTGTTTAATTTTAAAGTAAACAAGAAAAAAACATGGTTAAGTAAGAGACGAAAATTGAGGAAGAGAGAGAGAGAGAGAGAGGAGAGGGTGAATATGTAAAAAAAAAATCAGCTTCATTGCTTTACTAACCTTTGAATCAACCTCTCTGCCATGAAGGTTTGGGAAACGTTTGTCACTTGCAATATTTATTCCAGTGTTGCACACTGTCAACCAACGGACACATGTTCGATGGCAAAGTGCATCCACTATATCTACTGTTAATGGTCCAATGGTGTGTCTTCTCTGATCAGCTAATCTTATGCTCCGTTGTTTCTGTTGAATATAATAGATGCTGATTTCTTATTTGAAAAATACTGAAGGGAATACCATGACATCGCACGGTGAGCACAACAAACTAGGTATTGGCAATTTTGTTACAACCAAGCACGTTGTATATGGTTCTAATTATAAGGGAAAGTTAAAGATGTTAAATGGGATTTCCATAACAAGCAAATCATACAGTTTACATTCAAACTTCCAATTACTCTGAATTACGACAATGGAAGTTTGATCAATATGCTTTTACATGTTTCAGAGTGATAGTTCGCCAAATTTTAATGTTGTATTTGGGATCGGCATTCTCTCCCATATGAAAGAAAGAGAGAACAATCCGTAAATTTCAATTATCTTAGATGCTGATGAAATAATTTCTTTTCATCATACATTGTGTAGAAACATATGTACAATTATTATATCTAGGGGACACGTCTGAATAATATATTTCTTCACATAATTTTTTGTTTTTGTACAGAGCCAGGGGCGGCGATTTCTTTTAAAGACCGGGGCACAGTGGGCCAGAATCGCCTCAAAGTGTGCCAAAATTCAAAATTGGCGAATGTGAATTTTTTTTTTTTTTTTCATTCGCTTGGGGAAGAAAACATTCTAAAGAATATTTTTCCACCCATATTTTAATATTTAGCGAGTTTTAAAAGTGTCATATACCCCTGCGAACATGGGAAAATCTATATGTTGCTCCAAAAATGATAAAAGTGGCAACTTTACAATAGGTGTTGAGAATTTATGAAGGGAAAAGCAATCAACTTGATACTGCGTGCACTTCTTGCCTATTGGTAACCCAATTAGAAAGTACAATGACCAAATTTATAGAAGCTTCATTTTGGGAAAAATGAGCATTAAATTTCACAAAAAAAGAAAAAATTGCAATTTTTTATAAAAGTAGCATGTTTATTAGGATTCCGGCCGATTCCCGCAGTGATGTTAATCTCAAAATGTCCGCCCAAACCTAAGCTTTCCATGTATGGTATTTCTTTTTGCGAGAATTTGCTACACTGCATGTGCAGGCGCTTTTCCTCCCCACGTCCATCGATTATTATTAGGCATAATCGGTACACATTTGTACTGCTTCGTTTACGCACAGCCGATTCAACGCTCGTCCGCGTAACCATGGCAACGCACAGTGGGCCAGGGAGGAACCAAAGTGCGCCAAAACTCATTTTTGGTGATTTATTTCTCTTCAATTCTCTTCTTGATCAGTTGAACTGTAATACATTGAGGAATACCTCAGTAAAATATTTAATTCCGGTAAGCACAACTAGGGAATAAATTAACTCCTTCAAACAGCAAAATCCTACATATTCACAGTTTTAGTGCAAAAGTGACTTATTTTATAAATCTTTCAATTTAACATAAAGTTCTTAAGTTATTGATATAAAATTGCTCTCACATATTCCTGATAGTTTATTTCGTTGCATGAATTGGTTAAAATGTATAGAAACACAATCTTCATGATATATTAAAGGTTAATTCACTGAAAAATTGACTAATTATCCATGTTTTTTATAAATCCAGAGGAAACGTTTAGATTTCCGCAGTGTTCCGCTTATATGTTAATACCACCATTTTGTCTGATGCCTAAGCTTTAAGTTGATACCAAATTTGGCTGCCCGATCTTGCCCGTTGTCATGTTAGAGCCGATTCCCCTTGCCACATTGTCCCGAAAAATATGTTTGTTTTTAGTCCGCGGCTAAATCATGAAGAATTCGCGGTCATAAATCACGGCGCTTGGGGGCGCGTGACACTTGTTCTGACACCGCGGACCAAGATAAACACATTTTTCGGGGCAATGTTGCAAAGAAATCGGCTCTAACATAATAACGGGCACAATTGGGCAGCCAAATCTGGTATCAACTTAAAGCTTAGATATCAGAGAAAATGTTGGTAATACCATTTAAGCGGAAATCCCTGGACATCCAAACATTTCCTATGGATTTATAAAAAATAAATCCCCAGAAATTAGTTTTGGCACACTTTGGTTCCTCCCTGGCCCACTGTGCGGGGGGACGAAATGCGAAGGAAAATCTGTATTCCGTTGGTATCACCAGTGGCGTAATGAGCAAAAAACGTGGGGGGGGGCATAACAAAAAACGTGTTACATGCAGACCTCGCGGAACATAAATGTACTACGTATAAATGGGACCGGAAATCTGGGGTCACTTATTTGTACAAACTTCTTTTAACAAACTGTTCTTTCATTTTCGTATGTTCTATCATATTTTTCAGATTGGACAGTTAATGTACAAGCTCAACACTAAACAATTACCTTTGCCTCTTAATGATATGTTCGTAATAAATGTTTCGATTAATAGTTACCTCACTCGCCAGGCGAGCTCTTTTCATCTACCATTAAATAGAACATCTTTTGCACAAAAGACATTTGTTTTTACAGGTCCAAAACTGTGGAATTCTCTGTCAAATGATGTTATACAGTGTAATTCGATACAAATTTTCAAAAGGAGACTTAAAAGCTTTCTTCTGAATAGTTACTAGGCTATTGCATTCCCCAATCAAATATAATTTGTAGTGTGACTTTATGCAACATTGATTGTTTCTTTTTATAAACATGTATGTATTTATCAATGTTTTGCGTTTAAAGTGATTTTTGTGTATTACTGAAGCAGTTATGTTTATTGTTGTTGTTTTTTCTCTCTTAAAAAAATAATTCATAATAATTACTTTTACAGGGGGGCTTACACCCTACAAGCTCTGCTTTTTAGTCGGCCCTCCTTCCCTTTCAATTTCATTTTTTTTTTTAATGTATTGTATCGTACAAATTGATCTATATGTATATAAATAAGTGAATATGTTAAAATGTACCTTCATTGTAAATATGAACGATTGAAAGAGGAAAAAATAAATGAATTGAATTGAATTGAATTGAAATAAATCTTACTCCTGTAATTTTGTTCATAATGCAGATGCGAATTGCAAATTTAATGTTAAAGATACTATGTCCCTTTTGCAACCAACATCAAATTGTGTAGAACTTTGCAAGAATTATGAATATGTCATGTATGTCCTATCTGTGAAATTTAAATGTTAGCGGTGTCTTAGTATACAAATTATGCAAGGAAACCCGTTTACTTTCTCAACATCCCTGTCAGACACTAATGAGTGACTGACTGACATTTTTATTTCTTGGGTAATAATATACATAAAATGAGCAGTAACAGGTACATGAGCATTTGTCTACGTCAATAACCCACTACTTGTAATGGCCAAAATTAAACTGATTGAATCTTTGTGCAGGACAAAACGTACGACCATTCGGTACAATGGTCTGAAAATACAGTTTAATTGAAGTTAAACAAAATAAAAATATTAAACCTACTTAGGCCTATGTAAAACTGCAAATAAAAAGTATTACCATACGTTTATAATGCGGCAATTGATATGTGGAATAGAGTGCCACTTGAAATTAGATGTTCAGGGGATTTGGCTGAATTTGAATGAAGACTAATAATTTTCAAATGATGGAAATAGGGAATGGATAATTATTTCAACTAGATCTGTCATTTTCATATTTGAATAACTTTCTTTAGACTTTAACTATGTTGCCATTTTATGTGGTCATATATACATTAATCATTCTTTTCATATTATTGTTGTTATTTTAATGTTTCTTGTTTTATTAATATGTACCTGTACCTTTATAAAGGACCCCATTGAAAACAATTGATTTAAATGGGTAATCCTTAAGATATGTAAATAAATTAATAACAATTAATATCAATAGACGCATTTTTCTTCACAGAGTAAAACAAAAAGTGTAAAATAGGTACCACAAGCAAGGGTGCAAATGCTTAAATTTATCATAGGATGGGGAAAACACTTATTGCATTCCACGAGACGATAAACAGTTTTGAAGCAAAGCTAAAATGTACTTTCATCCTCCGAAAGTATAAAATTTGTTATTCAATATTAGTACATGCACAACAAAGTAGAACCATTGTCTTACAGAGGCACACAATAATGTCTGCCCCCTAGCTCCACAAGGGCTTATCTCTCTACAACTGAGGGAGAAGTTTGGTTTTTCTGTCTCATTCGTAATATAACATTAATAAAGCAAACAATCATTTTGGTCGGTCACTACACTTCCTCACCTATTAGTAAAGTAACTTACCGGTACTTTGAAGTTATGATTCTTATTACAGCATAGAAACTATGTTCTATTGGACATGTTCTGCTTTACGTAAATAATGATTCTGAATATACTCTAATTAAACAAAAAGCATTTTCAAGACTTTAAAAAGCGTAATCCAATGGTACAGAACCCATAATGAAAGTTGTATTCTGTTTACTAGCCAGTGCTCACTCTCTACCCAATAATATCCCCCTTTATCCTGAGATCAGTGGAGACAACAATTCTGTACCACGTCTTATTAGCGATGAGGACCACAATGGATGAAGTGAGCATATTTTCTTTAATATCTTGTAAAAAGAGGAAAACGTGCTTGTTTTGGCTATATGCAGGTAGTCTGCGTAGCTACATTGAGGAGGGGAGGGAATTGTTGAAAATCGATGCTATGTGGCCCACTCCAACCCCCCCCCCCCCCCGAAAAAAAAAAATAAGTGAAAAGGTTCCGGCGCACCTCGTCCCAGGGTAATGTTTTTAAACATGAAATGGAAGTATAATTTACACTGTATTATTTGTAATATTCGTCTGACGAATGACAATCATAAGTATTCTGTTTTAAAAAAATATTATAATATATATATTTACCGCCATTGTAGAAACTCGTGTATGCATTAATTGATAGAATTCATCATCCAATGTTGTACGATAAAACACTAATCTTGATAATGAGTTCGATGCGAATAGGATGTCTGCTAGGTCACGTGATACAGTCGGGCCAAATGATCTGCTTCTGAATACCAAAGTCTCCTGAGAATGACATAAATATGATATATTTATTATACAATTTGTATTGCTCAAATGATCTTGATGTGTTTTACAGGCCTGGTAATATATATTTTCGGTTTAATAACATTTGAAGTGGACTGTAACATATTATTAGTATTATTATTATTATTATTATTATTATTATTATCATTATTATTATATATAATATATATATATATATATATATAAGTGCGAGAATTATCAACTCTGACATGACAACGAAAGCTCGTAATAAAATTGTAAAGTACAGCTACGTCTCACGTTCCTAGACCATTTTCTTCACGCCTATATATATATGTATAAGAGGAATTCTCCTCAGGCTATAATTATAATTTATCGCCGTTCAACTGGCAGTAAATTTCTACCAAGTAACACTTCTGTATTGAATTACATCATCTTTTCTAGCCAATCCAATGACCGGGGTAATAGGTAATAGTATATCTGTAAGGCGTTTAGAGACATAATTTAGCGCTATATAAAAGCGGAATTATTATTATTGCAACAAAATACAAAAAAGGTGTGCGCCAGGATGGATATACCTGGGTGCTCCCTTTCAAGACCAAGTTCGGGAAAGGGTACAGTGTCTTAAATTATGAAAGCAACGGTTCCCTTACAACATTCAATAACTGATGAAGAACTACCACAATATGTGTTTACCTAGTTGTACATGTAATGTTACATATGATTTATCGATGTGTATACTATTCATGTTTCTTTCAATCGAGTCTACACGTAGAAATTGAGTAACCAGTGGTTATGACATATACCCATGAACCAAAATGGACCCACCTTTCATTCAATCTACAATTTTAATGCCATTCTATTTCGTTGTCATTTGACATACATGTATGAAAGAAATGTTACAAAAACATTGGTTGATAGGCTTTATTGTTGTAATAGAGGTTTGTGCGCCGGCTACACGCTGTTTTAGATATATATACTTCCATATGTAATTGTCTTACATTCAATGATATACAAATATCGGTTGCTTTGATATGGTTTAACTTTTGCACCAGGTGATTTAGTCCAAAATCTGGTCGGTTCTTTATAATATGTTTAAGTCGATATTCCCTACACTTGCTTCAAGCCACCGAAGATGGCGTTTTCAGTGAACTCGTAAGCCCAGCCCTATGGCTCAGCCTAATTTTTTTTTTTCATGAGAGACCTATTTAAGGATCACGCCATCTTTGGCTGGCAGTCAGTAAGTAGGATTTATATTCCGCATTCCCCATGTCAATTTTCAAAAAGGGATACATGTTATTTTTATTTTTAAAAGGCATGTCAAAATGTATTTATTTGTAGGGAAATTGTCACGCGTTTCTTACTGCGTGTATTTATTGTCGACTTTCGGTGTACGCAATTAAACTAAAACAAACCATTCCATGTTGTTCCATGATGAAGAAGTAACCAGAAATTGTGTGAGTGGGCATGTCTTTATCGATGGTTAGTATTCTCTCGTCTGCAAATATCTGTTGTCCTACTGCTTTCGCCGTGTCTTTGTTATACGCTTCAAAAGTGACATCTGCTAGAAAATCGTTATTTCTTCTGCTTTGTAGAACATTTGGGGAGCCATTTTGTTGTATTGTATTGATAATATCAAGCCCCACCTCCTTTCCCAGGGCAGCGGTGAAATACAAGAGGTAACGGAATTCTGCTGGGTTCTTGCTTACTACTTCGCCCATCGACTTACTGTACTCTTCGCGATTCCTGTCATATAGAGAGGCAAGATAAACAGACGCAACATATTCTTGAAATAATTTGTGAGGAAAGAAGACGCTAGTGGTTACAGACTGCGAAGCAGTCAAAGTTCTTTTCCATCTGGATACATTTCGATTTTCCCCGACTTAGAACACCGATTCTACAACATGTCTCCATGGCTTCCTTACACGAGCTGAAATCATCCTCATTAAAAACCAATTTCTTTTTCAGGAGTCCTGAGAAGGCAATCAATCCTATTTTTGGTAAACAAAGCTTGGTTTTTGCTTTTTCATTGTCCAAATGGGCTTCGGCAACCTTTGACACATAATGGTCTCCTAGAAACAAGATCATTTGTTCAAATAATTGAGAAAATGTCTTCAGTCTGCGTATTGTTTCCCGTTTCTCACTGTCACAATTTTCCCATAAGATACATAGCATTGCTACGTAAATTGGGAAGGGTGCCATGTTCTCTTTGATTACATCATTCACTTCAATAAACCGAATCAGTTCTGATCCCGCCTTTTCATCCTTCAAGAAGTGCTTGCTGATGTATTTCGAGACATTTTCAGCACTAAATCCTTTTACTGCAATGAAAGCATACGACCTAGTCAATATTTTGTTGGATTTGATCTTATTCGCCCTCCACGGTCTTGTTGTTACCAGAACTATGCATTGCTTGAATTTCTCCAATCGTAGAATCTGAGAAATATCTGAGCTGTCTTTGGCAGAGAGGTCCCCATCATACTCATCTAGTCCATCAAGTACAATCAGAACCTTTGTAGGATGAGACAATATGTAATTAGTGATCTGTTTAGGGGTTACAGCATTATTTTCAGACAGATAATTTTTCATAATATCACCAATTGTCTGACCCTTAACAACGTTACGCATGGGTATAACCAGAACCCAACTGAAACCCTGAAACTCTGGAGATCCATTGACCCAATCCCATGCGATCTTCGAACAGAAGGTCGTTTTACCGACACCACCTTCACCTTCAACCAGAAGACGTTTAGGAATCACCCCGTTGATCTTTGTGGTAAGAAGATTAGTGTAATCTAGAGGCGTTTTGGTTCTTGCTCCCATTTCGTTCCTGAGCAGCGTTAAGTTCGTGTAAATTTGCTCCAAATCAAAGATGATACTGAAATCAAGCGGGTTAGGTTCGATTTTGCAAATTTTTTCGCGATAGAATGTCTTTAAGTCTTCCCCACACTGGAGAACCTGTGCCTCAGTCATGAATGGTTGGGAAGTATCCAGTATTGGATCTGTACAGAGATTTAAAAAAAAATATATATTTAAATTAAACGAAATATCTATTTAAACAGTTGTTATACAGATAAAACATAAATATTAAGTGTCTAACGCGTCTAGAAAGGCAATTGACATCTTTGGATGGTGAATATAAGAATAAATTAAATATCTACAGGATTTTACCACATCCTGGGACACAACCCATTTGGAAATTAAATGATATGGGTCGAACATGCAATTAATAGGGACTTTTAGATTTGGTTAGTATAGCATGCAGATGCGCAACTCCAGCTGTAACCCTTTCTTCCTTGCATGTCCCCTCGCATGTGTATCCCTTTCTGCTTGCTCTGTTCCCTCTCCTCTCACCTCCTACTCCTAGCTGTATGTACTGGTAGCATCCAATCAGTCTACCTTTCCATAATCGCCTCTCTGTTTGTAACTCAACCCCTACCTCCTCGTGGTACTAACTGGATACCTCTGGCTTTGCGGCCTGAGAAACCAACAGGGGCTCTGGGTAGGGAAGGAAAACCTGAAATAAACCACAAGGTGGAGGGTGGTGGCCTCTGCCTTGTTACAGCAGAACATCTTGCTGCACCCGGCTGGGAAGTCAGCGGCCGCGTGCCCAGTTTGTATACAGGCCACACCTCTACGAGATATTATTATGAAAGTTGTTCCCCCGTTATGGCCCCGAGTCCCGGTGGCTGCTTGCTGGCAGCAGAGAGGCAGGGGTGCGAAGAATCTGCCGGATGATTTGCTGCCAATTCCACAGGTACACAACGTAGCAGAGAAGAACTCAGAAAAGCGGAGTACACCGACAGAAGAGAACACCATGAAGAAGAAGAAGAAGAACAATGTAAAGGGAGTAAGTATCCAGAAAAAGGGTAACCATCGACCACGAACAGATAAAGTACATGACATGACTAAAGATGCCACCTCACAGTCCTCTTACAACACAAGGAAATCTGGTGTGCTGAACATCGGAACCTGGAATGTGAGAACACTGAAGAAAGCAGGGCACTGGGATATACTCCTTGAAGAAGCTCGGAGATTTGACCTGGATATTCTAGGTTTGTGTGAGACACACCTGACTGGCACAGAGACGCTTATAAACAAAGAGGAGTACTCAATCCTTTTATCAAGCAGGAAAGATAACACGAGTCGGGAGGGAGTAGGCATCATGATCTCCCAGCAAATCCTGCACTGCTTGGTGAGCTATGAAGCAGTCTCACCGAGGATCATCACAGCGAAATTCAACATGAAAGAAGGGATCATGAATATCATCCAGGTCTACGCCCCTACATCTGCACATAGTGAGCAAGAAAGTGACCTTTTCTATGATGCACTCCAGTTGCATATGCAGAAGGTACCTAAGAAGGAGAACATATTTGTCATAGGTGACCTTAATGCGAAAGTAGGAGCAGACCATGGAGTATGGGCACCAACTTTGGGCAAGTATGGATTAGGTCAGATCAACAGAAGAGGGGAGAAACTTCTGGAGTTCTGCATGTTACAAGGAATGGCAGTGTGTAACACCTACTTCCAACACAAAGAATGTAGAAGGGCACCATGGACATCCCCAGGTGGACATTACAGAAACCAGATAGACTTCATCATCACCAAATTAGACAATTTAAAGTCGTTCCAGAACTGCAGATCGTACTGCTCAGCTGACATTGGGTCAGACCACAATCTAGTACTGGCTAATGTGAAGTTCTCACCTACAAAGGCCAAGCGAATGAAGAGCCTCCCGAAAAGCTATGATGTGGGCAGATTTAATGACTCTAACATTGTAAAAGCATTCCAAGCCAGGATAGGAGGTGCCTTTGAACCACTACTTCAGCTCCCGGATACAGATGTGGATGAGCTGTGGAAGAAATTCAGAGATACAACCAATAATATCTCAGAGGAAATTGTAGGCTTCAAAAGGTCGAGACAAGTTAAAGGTCTCCCAGAGGAGGTCTGTAAGGCTTGTGAACAAAGGAGGAAAGCCAGAATCCTCATGATGAACAATCCCTCGGCCCGCAACAAGAAAAGCTACACAAAACTTAATAAAGCGGTCAAGTATGAAGTGAAGAAGTGGAAGAAGAAAATTCTTGACAAGGAGGTGGAAGAGATGGAATTAGCTCACGCAAAGAACAACAGCCATGAGCTCTTCAAGAAGGTAAATAAACTATCTGGTGAGAGAGACAAAATGCAACTTGCTGTGAAGAACAAGGACGGCATCTTAAAAACTGCTCCCGCAGATGTGTTGAAATGCTGGGAAGTACATTTCAGCATTCACCTTAACACGCAATTTCCAAGGGACGAAAATGCTCTTCTGACCATACCTGACCCACAACCTACAGATAATCCAAGTGAACCTTTCACAATTGAAGAAGTAGAGACGGCAATAAAACTATTGAAGAACAACAAGGCCTGCGGGTGGGACAAAATAGCTGCCGAAACTCTAAAGGCTGGTGGACAACCAATGAGACAACTCCTGCTCAAAATAATAAATGCAGCATGGTCGGAAGGTGAAACCCCGGAAGACTGGAGCAAGGGTCTTATCACCCCAGTGTTTAAGAAAGGAGACAAGCTGGATCCATCCAATTACAGAGCTATAACTCTACTCTCCATACCCGGGAAAGTTTTCTGTAGAATGGTCCTCATGAGAATCCAAGGAACCATCGAGAATCATCTGACTGAGGAACAATGTGGATTCAGAAGTCTTAGGGGCACCACAGATGCTGTGTTTGTCGTCAGACAGATCATCGAAAAGGCCAGAGAAAGAAGGATACCAATCCACCTGAACTTTGTTGACTTTAAAGCAGCATTTGATACCATATGGCGAGAAGCTCTCTGGAAATGTCTGCGTTCCATTGGAGTGGACAAGTCCTTAGTTGACCTCATAGAGAGTATGTACAAACAAACCAAATGCTCTGTTATGGTGAGTGGAAAGATAACTGAATGGTTTGATGTCATAACTGGGGTAAGACAAGGCTGCCTCCTCTCTCCAAGTCTCTTCAACCTATTCCTGGAATACGTGATGAAGGACATCCAACAACTAGAAAGTGGAATACAGATGGGTGACATGCGTATCAACAACATCAGATATGCAGATGACACCACCCTGATGGAACTCATATTTGAAAACCTCCAAATCTCAACAAATGAACTGGAGAAGGCTTGTAGAAGATGGGGAATGAAAATCAATGCAACAAAATGCAAAGTCATGACAGAGGATCATCGAGATATTTCACTTAACAACACCAACATTGAGAAAGTGGAACAATTTGTCTTTCTCGGCAGCACAGTTCCATCCATAGAAGAGGACGTGAAGAGACGTACAAGACTGGCTGCTTGGGCATTCGGAAGACTGAAAAGTGCCATCTGGTCCAACCAAGATATTTCTAGGAGTCTCAAAGTCAGGATCTACAGAGCACTTATCCTCCCTATTGCCACATATGGAGCAGAATCCTGGACTCTCCGAAAATCTGATACAAATAAGCTTGAAGTATTTGAAATGAGGTGTCTCCGGACCATCCTTGGAGTTCACCTAATGGACAAGATTAGGAACGAAGAGATCAGGCAGAGACTGAACATCCCAAGCACCATATGCGAGGAAATAACCAAACGTCGCTTGAAATGGTTTGGCCATGTTTTACGCATGCCGCATCACCGCCTACCATACCAAGCATTCCAAAATGACTTTAATGGACGCAGACCTCGGGGACGCCCTCCAAAGAGATGGAAGGACCAGGTTCAATGCGATGTCGGATTATCCACACAAGAGGCAGAGCAACGAGCCCAGGACAGATCAGACTGGAGCATGATTTCTCGTAGGGGAGCAAGGGGACACACCGTCCTATGCACCTAAGTCAAGTAAGTCAAGATTTGCGTGGACTGATACGTGTGACGTCCATTCAAGGCAGTGCATTAAAAGGACGTCGATCGTAGCAATCCCCATCGTCTTCGTGCGAATCTAAAAGTCCCTAATATCAGCCTTCGACGTTACGTAAGGTAATATATTTTGAATAGATGATTAACATAACTTTCGTCAATGCTCTTTAAGTAGCTGTGCGAAGAAATATCACAAAAATGGGCAAACCATACCTGTAAGGAAAGTTTATAGCATTGATAGTACGAGTCATTCGCTTTAAAGCCCCTCTAATGTGTTGGGAGCCCAAAATTTGCCCGCCCCCCTCCAGATATGGCAAAAAATCACTTAAAGGGCAAGTCCGCTCCGATAATAACTAACGTTTAATAGAAGCAGAATAATCAGACAAACAAATCAAAAACAGTTTGAGCAAAATCGGAAAACTAATAAGAAAGTTTTGAATTGTAATGGAACGAAAACGTTTGGAATCATTAGACAATTGACAACTCACTCATGAGTCTGTGACGTCATTGCCCACTTTCCACTAATTGTTTTCTTTATATTGATAATATACATTTTCTATTTCCACCCTGAGAATTTAATTTCCTCACAACCAGCAGGCAATTTATATTGATAGTAATGTGTTTTTATGAGGATGCACTAAATAGAGAGTCATATTTTCTGTTAAATCATTAACAAAATATGAATTTTGATAAACTATTTATATACAAATTAATGATTATTAGTACACAATATTCAGCAAAAAGTATCAATTTTTCAAAGTTCATAAAATATTTTGTGAAATATCATGCATGTACTATGATACAAAGCATATAACCTGGGCAAAGGCTTGGGGAAATCAAGTTGTCCTCAATTTGTTTTGCTCTGTGTCTCTTGTTTTTGTTTGCATCTATTGAGAGCAAATTATTTTTGGAGGGGACTTAGCTTTTAAATTTTATAAAGACGTGAAAGGGGATGCCATTTAACACACACTACTGCAAGGATTGTTCATAACAAATGTGTTTGAAGACGAATATTGATGACGGAATAACATATTTTGGTTTTGTGCTGTAGGTAGAAAACCACAGCTTTTTATTCGTTCATCAATATTCTTCTTCAAACACATTTGTTTCGAAAATCCTTGCACAAGAGAAGTGTGTGTTAAATGACATCCTCTTTCACATCATTATACAATTTAGGTGACATAATTTGCCATCAAACTTTTGGGGCTCCCAACACTTTCGAGAGGCTTTAAAGTTATGTAAATATCAATTAAACACTTCAATAAGTATTATCCAACACCCTTCTCAGAACTTCACATCCTGCCTTGAAAGTGAGCTATACGGGTACTGGATCGTGACGTCATACTTTGGACAGAGAGCCAGAGGCGTCTTATTTTTTCGTACCACGGCCAGCCCAGATTCCAGTATGAACTCATTTTCATACATAACAAGCTACGTAAGCTTGCAAAGAGGTCACAAACAATTGGACTTTGATTATTTATTGCTTTGCCTCACTATCTATAAAGGCAAAAAAGTAAGAAGATTGAACATTGCATATTATGTACTGTTATCCGTCCTGCCATCAGAACTAATCACAATGCTATAACACTTAAATGTTGTATCAAACAAAATGAAAGAGGACCAGGGTATTGGAAAATGAATACCGATATCTTAGACGATGTAAATTACAAAATGAAAGTTTCCGAAATTATCTATTCCTTTTGTGAAGATGAATACCCTTCCTCACAAAAAGGTGGGAAATGTTCAAGATTAGAATTCGTGAATTTTCACAACAAATCTGTAGAACAAAAGCACTCGATATGAAAAATTATAAAAATTCATTAGACAAGAAATTGTGTGAACTTGAAAAACAAATTGATGTCAGTGTACCTGATGAAGAAATAGAAAAATAGTACACCGACACAAAGGAGAAGTTAGAGAAGATTTATAGACATGAATCTAGAGAAGCTGGAGTCAGAGCTCGTATTAGGTGGATGGAAGACAGGTTATATAAAAGGTCGTCTGGCAGCCAGTAATGTAAGGTTGACAAAAGACATCATTGAATATTTTACTAAAAATTGTCAAACTGGAGCAATTATGCTAGTAGATTTTTCTAAAGCATTCGATGTCCTAGATATACAATTTCTTAACTCTTAACGAAATATTTTGGGGGTTTAGAAAAGAGTAATGCAAAGAAAAAGGAAATTTCACAATTAAAACGTGGAAATGATAGTCGAATCATTAGCAAAAATGAAGAGATTATGGAAGAGGTTGTAAAGTACTATTCAAATTTGTATAAAGAAGAAAAGCATGATACCAAGAATATGAGCAATTATATTGGTTTTCAAAACATTAATCAATTATCTAACGAAAATAAAGAACTGTGTGATGGATTAATTACCGAAGAGGAATGTAAACGTGCAGTATTTGCAATGCAGAAAAATAAGACACTGGGATCAGACGGAATCTCTTTTGAATTCTATCAGGTGTTTTGGCCACAGGTAAAAACATTGGTGGTTGAAGCGTTGAGTGTTATTCAACAGGAGTTATGTCAGACACACAAAAGAAAGGGCTCATCACATTGTTATTTAAGAAAGGTGATGCTCATGATTTTAAAAACTGGAGACAAATCACTTTGCTTAATTATGACTATAAAATAATGGCAGCGGTTTTAGCTGCAAGGGTACAGAAAGTCATTGGGGAGATCGTACATGAAAATCAGACAGGTTATATAAAAGGTCGTCTGGCAGCCAGTAATGTAAGGTTGACAAAAGACATCATTGAATATTTTACTAAAAATGGTCAAACTGGAGCAATTATGCTAGTAGATTTTTCTAAAGCATTCGATGTCCTAGATATACAATTTCTTAACTCATGTCTAGAAAAGTTTAACTTTGGTGAGTCATTTCGCAAATGGATATCTGCCCTATATAAAAATATTTCAAGTTCGGTATTGGTTAATGGTTGGAGTTCCAAAAGTTTTGATGTTGAAAGAGGCATACGACAAGGATGTCCATTGTCAGCACTTATCTTAGCTGCCGAGCTCATGGCAAACAAAGTGAGAAAAAATAATATTATTAAACCAATAGAAATGGTCGGGTATGACCTTAAACTAAAGTTGTTGCAATACGCCGACGATATATTATTTTTTGTTCCGGATGAAACTTCATTAAATGGAATTTTACATGAACTGAATCAGTTTGGCGAAGTAGCAGGTCCAAGAATAAATAAAGAAAAGACAGCCATGATATGGCTAGGAGACACTGATAGAAGTTGGAATTTAGAGAATCATGATCTGAAATGGTCCCACAAACCTATAAGATACTTAGGTCACTACATATATTTTAATAATCAGGGGCGGATCCAGCTTTTTATAAAGGGGGGGGTTGGGGTGGTATGCGAGGGAGCGTAGCGACCGAGTCCAAGCGAGCGGAGCGAGCGAGGGGGGAGGGTGTGGGAGGGGGGTGTCCCCCCTCCCACAGTAGGGAAAATTTTTGAAAATCTGTGTGTGAAAATGGCGTTTTCTTGCGATAAGATTTAAAAAAATGGTCCCCGGATTTTTTTTGGGGGGGGGTTGCAACCCCCCCAACCCCCCCCCTAGATCCGCCACTGATAATAATGAAGCTCTAAAGATGGACTGGGAGCAGAAGTTGATAAAATTGAGGAAAATTCTTGATAGCTGGACAAAAAGAAGCTTAACCATTTTTGGAAGAGTCACGGTACTGAAAAGTCTAGCACTTAGCCAAGTTACTCACTTGATCATGGTTGATTCCATCCCTCCAAACTTTTTGAAGTTGATAGAAGGCATTATATTCAAATTTATTTGGAGTGGGAAAACAGAAAAAATCAAAAGGGTTTCTCTTATGGAAGACTACAGTAAAGGTGGTATAAAAATACTTGACATACAAAGGCAATTTTCAGCTTCCGACTGAAATGGTTAGGTAGATTTTTCAATGAGAGTAATGGAGCGTGGAAACATTTTTTTCTTACTGGTTCAACTTATTGGGAAGCATCAAGCTACTGCTGAACTGCTCTTATAATATAACCACATTTAATGATATTCTAGTTCAAAAGAAAAAATTCCGTCATTTTACGTAGAAATCTTAAAGACATGGGAAATAATTAGATACTGCACTACAGTGAAAGATGTTTGTATATCTATACATGAACCAGTTAAAGTTTCAGATCAGATTATTTGGCACAACAAACATGTGGTGTATGATAATCAGTCGCTCTTTTATAAAGGCTGGTATGACAGTGGTCTAGTATTTTTAGGAGACCTTTTTACGAGAGATGGCTTTCGGTCAACAGAATATATTAAATCGCAGGGGCATTCCAAACGAAAATGCAATGCAATGTTTGACTATGCAAGACTTAAACGAGCGATACCTCCTGTATGGGTCAATAGTTTAAAAGAAGAATTTATGCAAGATTATACTAGACAAGAAAATGAAAACAATGTTCCATATCTGTTGGTGGCAAATAAGGTAAAACATGTTACTGATATAAGTAGCAATCGTTTCTATAAACTCATTCCTTCGAGAACTGTATTAACTAACACATGTTGCCTTTATTGGGAAAAAAAACTTAACGTAGATAATGATTGGTCTAAGGTATTCAAGCGTAATCTTGCTCAAATTAGAGAAAGCAAATTACGAGAGTTTAATTTGAAATTACTGTATAACCTATTGCCAGTAAGAAGTAATCTTTTCAAATGGGGAATATCCAATGACGATGTATGCCCAACATGTAATATAAAAGAGGATATGAATCACGCATTTATAGAATGCAAACTAATTGAGCCCTTCATTAAACATATCAAAGAAATATTAAGAGATATATACAAAGTAAGGATACTGACGCTCAATATCCAACACCTACTCAAAATAGATTGTGAAAGTCATTGTATATTATTCTTTACAATAGCATTTTGGACCATTTATAAATTGATTATTAAACGAAATATAACTGGGATAGACAAGAGAAAAGTTGCTTCTAAACAGAATCTCCATAGAGAAATTATAAAAAGAATGGAAAGTAAATCAAACTTAAAGATGAACAGAAAGCTTTTACCAAAAGAACTGTTGGGTGTTATTTAAGAAAAAAAAGAAAAAAAGAAAGGGAATCAAAACTATCAGTATAATTTGTATGTTAATTATGATTCAATTGCTTTGCAAAGCAAAATTTAATTTCAATTCTTTGTTATGACAATAATAATGTTTTTTCGATTATGTAAATTTGATTTGTAGTATTGTATCTTTGAATATAATCATGTATATATAATCAATAAATCCTCTGATGAGGCAAAGAAAAAAAAAAAAAAAAAGAAGATTGAACCCTCACGTCAACTCCAAAGTTCTATTAGTATCACGCTGTCTTTACCAATTGAGCTAACGATGAGTTGATGAAAGAATGATTTGTATAATTACTATCACCATATTAGGCACCCTACCGGTTTCCTTCGCGAGTGCGCATGCGCAGGTTCCCCTCGCGAGCTCAATCTGGGCTCGCCGTGGTACGAAAAAAATAAGACGCGAGCCGGAGGCGATTTCTTTTTCCGTACCACTAACGCGTCAGATTAGCTAATTTTATTCCGCGGAGCGACTTGATTTGAGACCGCCATCGCTATAGTTAGACAGTACGCATGCGCGTGGACTTAGCTCGCCCCGATTTATGCGATCACAGAAATTTCTGATGAGTGCATGTTGCGGTTGGGAGTTATGTGCATGCTAACTGCATTGTAAGAGTAGTCTGCATGCACAGACTCTAATTTAGCTAGATAATCCAATGTCGTGTCCTGAGTTCCAGTCTTGCACACCTTCCACTGACTGTGTAGGGCGTATAGTCACGTAGTGTGTGTAGTTTTATCATTCAGACCCTTATGATCAACAAGTTATGCAAAAAAGAAACTGATAAAAAAAATTATAAAAATTTCCGACAATTTTATGATTAAGGAATTGAAGAAGGGAAAGGAGTTAGGTCGATTACATGTCAAGGGATGTAAATTTCCGACAATTTTATGATTAAGGAATTGAAGAAGGGAAAGGAGTTAGGTCGTTTACATGTCAAGGGATGTCTTAAATTATCGTTACTCTAAATGAAAGAGTACAAATTTCCCTCCAGATTGGTGCAAATTTTTTCGGAAAACATTTCATAGTCCTATTGTTGAAATACACGGGGTCGTCACCTCACAATTTTCTATACATTTGTCATAATGACAAATGGGGCCTATCTCATATTTTAGCTGTGAAAATGTAAGCTGTGCTTTTAAATGATAAATAATGTTTATTGTGGTATATTTTGATACAAAAATATATTGAATCGTGATATATGACTGATGGTGAAGCAACAACATCACCAACTCACTCATTTGAATATTCATGAGCACTGATCAAGAAATGTTTACTGAAATTTCAAAAATTTGTCCCAACTTCCTTATTTCATTTCATTTTTATAATTTTTTTTTTTAAATTTAAAATTCAAACTTACAAATATTGAATAAACTTAATAGAGTCTGAATCATAAACCTACACAAATTTGGAATTAACATTAATAACAGCTT
>JAVYIG010016945.1:0-28688 GCA_035222895.1 Strongylocentrotus droebachiensis
GTTTTTCATAGGAAATGCTTTGCTTCTATGTTATGTACGAAAAGGAATTGGAATTTTGATAAATAAATTTAATGAATACACAAATAAATGTTTGCTCTGTTATTAATATGTAAGAGCATTGAAATCTAGATGATAAAAAATGCATGTATATAAACGAGGGGGAAGAGAGAGGGAGAGAGAGAGAGAGAGAGAGAGAAACAAAGAGAGATATATTAGATGCAGAGGAGGAGAAAGAGGGGATATATTACATACAGTTTATATAGAAGAAAATAGAAATAAAATATACTGTGTCATTCTGCTTCATCCACATCAGAAAATTATATCACCTTCTCTTCTCCTCCTGTTTGTTTCTAACACTTCTTCTCACAAACTAGCTTAGAAATAGACCCAAACTACATAGTCTACCCACATACACTCGTTTCTTCTAATTTACATTTTTATGTCACTTCAGTGTTTAAAATCCCAAATTTGTCATACTCCATCAAAGTAACACACAATACAATCTCACCCAAGCTAGACGTCAGCTGCTATTCTAACCATCGTAATTTAAATGCAAAAAGGACGTTGAGAACGTAGAGAACGTAGAGACTCCTTCGATAATGAAAACTCTGTCGGAAGAACATTAATTCATCAATATCTACTCCTAATTTTTGCTTCAGACGCAATCAAGCTGGAGCTGAGTTGCATATCGTCCAACTTTAAACTACTGCGAATTTGGAGTGATATGCACGTTCAGTTTCAAATACAACTCACATTATGCAGGCATACAGTGCAAAAGAATGGCAAGCGAGAACAAAAGAATATGACAATTGATAAGCACCGTTGCACTGTGTAAATAAAATAGCATGAAATCCGAATAACAGCAGGCTTCCATTGCGTCCCTGTTTCATAAAAAAGTATTATCAGTGACAAAGTAGAATATCTGATAATAGTATATGCTACGGAAATCCTTGCATTTGTCAATTGGCTGTGAACAATTTTGATACAGCATTTTGGCACTTGTAATTGACAAATCCAATGAATAAAGGGCCCAGAAGATTTAGTCATAGGGTGCGAATGATCTTGCTTTTAAATGGACTTGTTTAACAAGTTGTATGCATACTTTTTAAAACAAATGTTTCTCTTGACGACTGCAAAGCTCGCTAGAAAATTGCCCGACATAGTAATGAATCGTAAGAGCGTTACACACAACGACAAAGTATGACGTGGAAGCACTATACCTACATCCAGATTCATGTGAAGATAGAAACAATGACGACGATGATCCTTGATAAATAGAATGTGGGGTTTTCAATGTCTAAAAAAGTAGTGTTTCCTGCTTTGTGGTCACACCTATAGGCCCGAAATCACAAAGGAGGTTTGTCGACAAACATAGGTTTACGTGCGTAATATGACGCGTTTCGACGCGTTTTTACAAACCAGGTTTGTAAAAAAACGCGTAAAAACGTAAACCTAGGTTTGTCGACAAACCTCCTTTGTGAATTCGGGCCTGTGAGTTTTTCCACTGTGTGTGTTTTAGTGTGTCCTTTATGCTGGCGCCTCTCCCTTTTAATGATGCTCCACCACCCCTTTAACAAACATTTATTTTACCAGGGTTTCCATATTTACTGATTTTCTTTATAGAAAATGAATCGACCTACAGTATGTTTGTCAAAATAATGAAATTGATATAATTAGAGAAACACATGAACATTCTTTTCAAATGAACTTCATTTGACTTTCAATGAAAAATGTAAACAAAAAATTAACAAAAAATAATTATTTTTTTTCAACCATTCTGCTACTTTTACGATTCTTCTTTCAGAGGGCAATCTAAACTAACTTTTTGGAACCGTACACGGCGTGAAAATATTTAATGGATCGAGTGGCAGGTCCATCCAGCTTGTTCACTGCGGAAATTTCGGAGGATAACACTTTTATATAGCTCTCTTAAGAAATCTAGCCATCTGATTGGTCGAAATTGGAGTCGTGATCTTAGCCTTTCCCCGTAAAGGAACGAACAACGGTCAATAGTTCATGAGTGAGATTCCTTAAAGATTCCGGGTAGCGGGAAAATAATAAGATTTTGATGAGATCGCTACCGGTTTACGTGTTAAAAGTTAGTTTGTGCGAGTGCGGATACCATACACCGCATTTTGTCTGCGATTCCCAAATGATTGTAACATTCAGTCATCTTTCCAGCGAAATTCGGTATATAAAAGATATAAAGACTGCTTTAGTATTCGACGCATATTTGTTTTTATAGGCTGTCGGGGAAGTTACATCCTGCTATCCCTCCCATAGCAGTTATTATATCTATACTATTACCTGGGGACCAAAATCTGCTGAATCTGGAGTTGAACCCAGTAGACAGTTGAGAAATTCTTGTACAGAGACCAGGGCGGTAAAAGCATCTTTCAAAGTGGGTGGGGGGCACTTAGTGGAAAAGGGGCACCTACATAGAGATATCTCAAGGCAAAAATATACAATTTTTAGACATTGGTATATGCCCTCCCGTTGTGATTACATTATCAGGGATGATTTCTATGTTTGTTTCTCTCTATACATTTTGAATTTGAATTTGAATTTATTTATTAACAACAACATAACACAATGTTACAAAATGTATTCAAGTGGGTAACAAAAATAACATGTTGTATACATATCCATGTACATGGGTTACAAAGAAAAAGAAAATATCCATAGTTGAACCATACAAATTAAGTTAATCATATATCATGTCATTTCAAACCTGTGAATTAGCTATAACTTAATAATATGTAGAGATTTGTGGCTGGATTTGAAATTCACAGAGTTTCAATAACGTATAAGTGATTCAAATAAAGGATATTTTTAACTTAAAAACTTAAAAATGTTGTTAAAGGGAGAACCAAAAGTTAGCACGAGTGCTAGTCGGGATTGGTTTTCCGAGTTTCTAAAACTGTATGCAAAGTCATATTAACATTTATTTTGTCTTAATATCATATTATTTGATCCTTATGATTCATCTCTGCTAAGGAGTTAAATTCTGAGATTTTGACGAAATGATGATCTTGTTTTTTCTTCTCTTATATTTATGGGCAAATTATTCCACAGCTTTGCTCCAATGAAGGAAATTGAAAAAGTCCCACGTGTCTTACTACATTTAGGTAATCGTAGCATTAAATGTTCTCTCCCTCTTGTTCTATACATGCGATTCATTAAAACAAAGTAATCCATTAACGAATGTGGTAGATGTCCTTTCTGCAGATCATATACAAATGTCGATACTGAATGCTCGAACAGATTATGCACATCTAATACCTGTAGACGTACGAACAGTGCCTTCGAACTCGTTCTAAATGGGGAAAATGTTATCACACGCATGGCCATTTTCTGTGCCAATAGTATGCAATTTAAATGACTTTTATAGCAACTTCCCCAAACTTCAATACCATAAAGTATGTGCGGCTGGATAAAGGATTTATACAAGAGCATGAGAATGTGCTTAGGTACATAGTGCCTCAACTTACACAGCAGTCCAATCTTCCTCCGTATACACTTATTAACGTTCTGAATTTGCTCCTTCCACATCAAGGTTTCATCAATTTGAATTCCTACGAAAGATGCTACACTGACTCTATCTATCACTGTATCACTGAGTTTTAAAATACCCCTAATTTCACATGATTGCCTTTGTCCCTTAATGAGCATATAATTTGTTTTCTTTAAGTTTATTGTTAACTTGTTAACAAAATACCATTTTTGTACTTCCAAAAATTTGATATTTACTTCATTCATATCGAAATAGGTTTGAATCATCAGCAAATAATCTAAATTCAAAATATTTAGTAGAAGATGGTAAATCATTAATATATAATAGAAACAAAGTGGGCCCGAGGACTGAACCTTGAGGGACACCATATGTTATCCTTCTCCTACTTGATACTATTTCCTTGTAGCATAAGACTTGCGATCGATTTGAAAGGTAACTTTGAAACCATTGTAATACTATGCCTCGTATACCGTAATTGTTT
Source organism: Strongylocentrotus droebachiensis (assembly GCA_035222895.1). NCBI lineage: Eukaryota > Metazoa > Echinodermata > Echinoidea > Camarodonta > Strongylocentrotidae > Strongylocentrotus > Strongylocentrotus droebachiensis. The sequence continues at coordinate 3,996 of JAVYIG010016945.1, forward strand.
AACTTTCCTAAAAGGATTTCGTGATCAATAGTATCGAATGCTTTCTTAAAATCTATAAAAATACCTAGCGTTGGTTTACCTTTATCCATTGATTTTATAAGTGTATTTACAAGATTTATCAATGATAACTTCGTACTATATCGCTTGCGAAAACCGTACTGATGTTCATACAAAATCTTGTTAGATTCTAAGAAATTCATTAGACGACCATTAGCTAATTTCTCAAAGACTTTTGCAATGACCGGTAGAACAGAAATGGGCCTGTAATTTCCAGGGTCGGTCTTTGGTCCTTTTTTTGTATAAAGGAGTCACTTTTGCCGTCTTCAATGCATCTGGGAACTCTCCCTTTTCTAATGACAAATTGAATATGTACGTCAGTGGCGCAACAATATAGGGTATCGCATCCTTAATTAATCTTACTGGCAATTTGTCATATCCATGGGAATTCTTAGCATCGAGAGCATTTAGATTATTAAAAACTTCCGTTTCTTTTATGGGTTTCCAAAAGAAGGATTTGTCATTTCTTCTAGCTAAATAGTTTTCGAAATCAAGATTAACAGTTGGAATCTTCTTTGCTAATGTTGATCCAATAGAAACAAAATAATTATTAAGTTCATTAGCTATGCCCTCATCTGAAGACACAACTTTATTTGTTCCCTCATCACAAATAACTAACTGTTCAATCTTTGTTTTCTTATTTTATCATTTCTACTAATTAACTCTTTGATAATTCCCCAGGTCTTCCTCATATTATTTCTATTTTCGCTAAAGGACTCGCTATAATACATTCTTTTAGCATTCTTTATAATAGTTACTAACATATTTCTATATTTCTTGTATTCATTTCCATACTCTTCATTAAAATTTGATGACCTATATTTTTTATACAGACTATGCTTCTTCCTGATAGATTTTTACAATACCTGTTGATATCCAAGGCTTTTTTGGTGTAGATCTTTTCTTTGAACTGCTGAATGTCACATTAGGTGCATGTTTATCACACACATTTACAAACATATCATACAAATTCTCATAAGCTACATTCACATTTCCATTTCTATATATATGCTGCCAATTCAGTTTTGACAAATCTTCTTGAAATAGACAGACGTTGTACTTTCTATAAGATCGAGTAACCTTCATCACAAAGGAGCTCTTTCCTGAACCATTTCGACCTTTAAAAATCACAAAAATTGGAAAATGATCCGAAACATCAGTTTCAATAACGCCTGAATGAATGGCGTAATTATGAACATTAGTATACACATGATCAATGAGAGACGAAGTCAAATTTGTCATCCTGGTTGGCGACGAAATTATCTGTTGCATTCCTGTAGATTCTATTGCGCTCAAAAAATCAGATATCTTTGGCGTACCTGTGAGTGAAAGATCAATATTGTAATCACCTATTAAAACTACATTTGCTCTACCAATATTTATATTTTCTAATACACCAAGTAAGCCATTTAGAAACTCATCAATGTTCGTATTTGGTTTCCTATAAATCACACCTATCACAAAGTTATCAATATTATTCTTAGACACTTTTAACCACAAGCTTTCTGCATGAGCAACGTTAAATTCAAGTATTTCATAATTCACTTGTTTGTGAATGTATGCTCCTACTCCACCTCCTCTCTCATTCCCCTGGCGGCAGTTAACCTCCAAAACATAATCTGTTAATGGGAATGTGTCTACACTAGTAACATTCCAAACTTCTGAAAGGGCAATAATATCAAATTTGTGCTTTATAGAATGATCATACAGTAGGTGCAATTCATTAATGTTTTTATTTAATGATCTAATATTTACATGAGTGATACTAAATGAATTTTCAAATACGTTTTGCAATGTACCGTCAGAGTCACTTGGACAAGTATTGTATGAGGATACATCAATGTATATTCTTCATCATTTTTAATATCTATCATTATTAAAAAATAATAAAGAAGTCGGTTTAACTGTATAAAGAGTATATTTAGCCTAGGCTAGGAAGTGGAGCTTGAAGTCTCCGTAGTCAATGTCATCCAGACCCAGATCAAAAAGATCATCTGGGCTCTTGACAACCTTGAACTCTCCATTGTTCATTTTGCAGGAAATGTTCCCATACCTGCTTGTGGCGGATTTTACATTTGGTGCAACCTTCGCCCTCATCAGTAGTGCATGGCGCATTGCACTCAGGTCTTCATTTATATATACACCTTTCATTGTCTCCTTTCTTTTTAGATTGAAACGCGCACTGTACAATTTGTCCCTCTTCCTTCTGGATTGAAATCGCACGACGGTTTGCCTGCTCTTTCCTCCTTCTCTTTTCTTTCCAAGGCGATGGCACGCTGAAATGTCCTCCGAACGGATATCCACTCCAGCCTCCTTTGCAACTGCTTTCACACTGTTGATCAGCTGATCCTCGGTCTCCTCCTCCTGAGATTCTGGCAGACCAGTAAGGCGATACTGATTATCATACTTTGCAGTTGGGTGTGATGGTCTGATTTTGTTGCGAGCGAGCGAAGCGGGGCAGTATAAGTTTTATAACGTGCGAGGTGTTTTGTTATAAGAAACGTAATTATTTCAATCTAAAATGCGAGTGAGGTTTGGGTAAAATTAGAACTGAAGTTGCCCCTTGTCGCTTTAAATTAGAAGCACATTGTATGGTAAAAGGAAAAAGGGCACATATCCTAAGGGAAAAGGACACGTTTTAGAAAAGAAAAAAACACATCTCAAAGTAAAATCGAAAATTATCAGAGGAGAAAATGGGGCACAACTCGCACCAGATAAGGGGCGCACACCAGAAATTAAGAAACAGAAACAGAATAAGGGCACTTATTACAAAGGAAAATGGCACTAATTAGAAGGGATAAGGGGCATGTGTCAAAATAAATGGGGAACTTTTTAGAGATGAGAAGGGGGCACTTATTACAAAGTTAAAGGGGGTACGTCTCAACTTTAATTAGGGGAATCAACAGAGATGAAAAGGGGCACCTAAAGAATAAAAAGAGGGCAAAGGAAAAGAGACATTTGTCAAAATATAAGGGACATCTCTCAGATTTTAAAAGAGGCAATTATAAATGGTCACTTGTCAGAGATGGTAATAGGCACTTTTTATACTTGGAAAGAGGCACTCACCTGATATAACTAGGGGCACTTGTGAGAATGAATAGGGGCACTTATTACAAAGGAAAATGGGCACTAGCTATTAGAGGTGTCAGAAGGGGTATTTTTTCAGAAGGAAATAGGGCACTTATTAGGCAGGAAAAGGGGGCACGTGTCAAAATAAATTAAGTGGCACTAATTAGAAGTGAGAAGTGTCATTCAGCAAAGATGCAAGGGGGTACTTATCAGAAGGGGAAGGGCATTTATTACAAAAAACGGACACTTGTTAATATAAAATGGACACCTGTCAGATTTGAATGGGGGCAATTATCCTAGGTGAATTCAGGGGGCACGTATCAGCGTAAGAGGAGGAACCTTTCCTATGTAAAAGGGGACACTCTAGGGGTACTTGAAAAGAGGGAGGGGGCGTTAACTAGTCTAATCAGAATGCTTTACTTCTCACTTAAATTGTACTAGAAATGCAATATCTCTTTGTATAATTTGAAGCTTTTATTTTTAATACAAAAGCCACGTGGAGCCTCTTACATAGAGCACTGCTTTAGTGATTGGTACACTTTACATTTACCGCAAGGAATTGAAAAACACGACCAATAAAGTGGGTAAACCATGAAAAGCTAACTAAGGCTCCATTATTTATCAACGGGATAAGCATGTAAAGGTAAATATTGTGTTACCGAGCTTAAATAATTTTTGATTTAATTTTCATTACTTTTGCTGCTTTCGAAGGAGGAAGGCACTTTATTGTTGCATTTCAGAAATATTAAAACGCCAATACGTGTCTATACTTTCTCTCTATTTTTCTTTGCGTAGCATCGTATATGTACTCTAGCACTGACAGTATCTCGGGCCAAATTAAAAAATAGGAAGGAGGAGGCTTTTTTTTTCCTTCTTTTTTCCAAATTGGCCGCTCGGCACAAAAAGACGCCGGCCGGCCGGCCTCCGAAAAATCATCATATCGGAGACGGATTACGGCGATTTACCAATGCTTGTTTAATTAAAAATACAATTATACACTACGACATTAACCCATTCGTAATGTTAACAAAATAAGACCTCACAAATTATCTGACTTATCGCAAGTTAAAACTCACGAATGCAGGACTTTTTCCTCGTTTTTTATCCATTTTAATATGGAATGTTAAGCCATCACCGGTATAAATATGTGAAAATATGTAGAGACAAACTGTTGAAGAATTTCAAAAATAAAAATATACATTAAGTTGCAACTGTATACAAGAAGTACTAAACTCAGTGCATGTGACAACGTGTTTTTGTGTGTTTTTGCAGATAATAGGCAACGCTTACAGCTTAAAACTAATACAAACGTGATGTAAACATACACAAAACAAAACAATACAAATATAACGAATAAAAACCGAATTGTGATTGGTAAGTTTTACTTAAGAAATATCCATCCAACTGATTTAAACATTTGACTTAAGAAACTAATCTAAAGGAATCGAATTAAATTATGAATACAAGAATTCCAAATCATTGTTGCATCGTTTGGCAGTTAACAGAATACTAGAGTCTGTGAATTAATATCAGTGATGGATGAATAACACGTCAAATAACCGAACCATACAAATGCAGGTCGTTGTTTAATGATAGTTGAATAAATTTAAATACATAACTTGTCACACAGATCATATCAAAACTATTATTTCGAATTTTTAATTTAGTATTGATCAATACATTAGTTCAAGTAAGATTTATCGTAACACAGGCTTTCAGCACCTTATGCGTACATGAACAATCCACAACCTTTCTTAAACATCATCATACATCAGTTTTCAGTGACTTTCAAGTCTAGAACTGCGAAAGGAAGGGGAATGAAACCAATATGAGTTTAGTTGAGAAATAGGCCCTGCATGAGTGAGTTTGTCTTCCGCTATCGTCTATACAGAGGAACCATTCAATTACTCTACTGTGTATACAATCATGGCTCTGCAGGCTTCAGTCCGGGAAATTCAAAGCTGCTGAATGTTGACTAGAGCGAAGGTTCTCGTGTCTACAAAATCGTTCACCAAAAAGACTAAAGGCTATTGAGAACCAAGACTAAAGTCTCACGGGCTACCTCTATAACCAGTTGGAAGTTGTAATAAACTATTCTAAAGGGGAGCTCAACATTCCGCCACCCCCCAAAAAAATATATATATAAATTTAAGCGAGGCACATGTATATACATGTATAAATTGAATGCTCGAACCCCAAGCCCCCCATCTCCTTTCTCCTCCTACACAAAACAAAAACAACAGCAAAAACTTCTAGAACCGATCCTGGTTTCAGAAACCTATTTACACGCTCCTCCATGGAGAGGGACTCGGTAAAGCCAGGTATAGTCTCAGCGGGACATATCCCCGAACAAAACAAATTGATTTGGGGTCTTCCTACAGACCTTACAGAATGAGCGAACTCGAATCTTCGTTTAACGAAACTTCTCTCCTATACCGCTTCTGGTTGATTAATGCAAACGGGGCAGAACGAAAGTTTCCTCAGTCCTTGAATTTGTCTGAAAAAGAAAAACTCGTATCAATTTTTTTGAATAATTCAGAATGATACAGAAAGTAAGGGAGAAGAGTAGAATGGAGAAAGCTATGTATTTGGGGTCATAAGTGTGTCGTTCCCACCCAATCCTACCATGATTTAATCCATTAAAATAGCCAATAACATCGATACAAGTTAGGTTGATGTGTAAATTTCAAATTTACATGGCATATTAATAAATAATTATCCCTTTCAGATAGAGAATGCATTCGGTTTGACATAGGAAGAACAAAATATTTCAAGAAGTAAATCTTTCTCTTGTCTTTTGTTTTTACCGTTCGAAGGATGCGCCCCAGTACCCCTTCTATATTCTCAAACACTTACAGAACATGTCTTTAGATCTCTGTAGTATAAAGTCAGCATTAGTGACCCGTTTAGTTCGTTCTTATCAATCTCTTGATTCTCTTCTTGTGTTCGACTTCTTTTGATGGCGAAACGAGAAAGTTCTCCTTCGTAATGCAAACAACAATCAATCCTAATAACAATGAAAATAGAAAAGGAAAAGAGAGTATTATGTTCTATAAGGTACACAAATGTATACATCGTAACTTATAAGATATTGGCATTGTTGCTTGATAATACAAATTTGCTGAGTAACGCAACTGAGGACGGGCATATTTCTGAGTGAAATTTTTTTTTAAAGACGACAAAGACATTTTATTTCACTTAGATAAACTTGAAATATAATGGAAATAATTGAAATAGAATTCCTGATAATGAACCGGCTTGATTAGCCTAGGTTCACACAATTTATAAATATGTCCTTTCATTATATAGGCATTGGCTGTAGTGGGTCGACAAATGTTAAAGGAATATGTACGCATAATCATAACATATGATCATATTTGAAAATCAGATTTTACATATTTGAGAAAAGTCTTGATCCAATAAGATAAACAATTCTGTACAAAAATCGGTCTTTACTGTGAGGTCCCAATTACAAACTCACCTCAAAAGCATAATAGACGTAAATTCACTGATGGCTGTGATGATTTCCATCAAGTCTGATTCGTTGAACACACAGTAGTTCAAACTAATGATTTCAAGTTGCCTCATCATGCCACTCGTCTTCAACATTCGGATAAAATCGTTAACATTGTCACGTGACACAATTTTGGTTCCGTCCGTTCTCGGGTCAAAGGTCATATTGAGAACTTCCAATTTGACACCATTCTTCACCAATCTGTCAGTGATGGCCGAAACGACCTTATCGTAGAAGGTTTCTTCTGATATCTTGCTGACATAAAACTTGTTTGTGGCAAATACGTCAAGTTCTGAAATATTTGGTAACCGGGAAAGCAGTATTGGAAAGACTTCCATTTGATTTGATTTGATTTTTGTCCGGAAGGTCTGCACAGATCGGAGGGGCTCTAGATCTAGAAATAACGCAGGACCGGAGTTAGGAACAGTAATTTCTAAATGACGCAGCTCGCAGAGAGTACGGAGGGCAGTCCAAACGTCAAGAAAAAGAACGCATCTGACTTCAATCTCTATACATCTAAGAATCTAAATGACAGGAAAAAAGTAAACGAGAGCATTTAGATCGAAACGCAGGTATCGGGATATAAAAAGAATAGGGCAATTTTGTTGCAGGCACAGGCTATAAAATGGCAATTTCCACGATAACTAAACTCTTATGAATAGGGATGTGTCGGTCTACCCTATTTCTATCCCTCAATATCCCTGTATGTAGATGCATTATAGTTATTCTAAGAGAGCGTATAATGATGTACAATTATTTTTGGCTTATGCCGAAAGGGTGGGTAGCGTCGTGTCACGGCGCGTTGACTTGAACTCGACCATTCGTCCAAAGCCCCCCCCCCCCCGGGTTGGCCGAAAGGGTGTGTTGGGAGTGTCGTGTCGCGTCGAACGCGACTATTCGTCCAAAGCCCCCCCCCCCCAGGTTTGGCCGAAAGGGTGCGTTGACTAGTCTTCCACATCAGTCGTTATTAATAATATGTTACGGAATAGTAATTTAAGTCGTTAAAATTCAAATAATCAAGATAGAAACAGATTAAAAATTAAATAAAACTAGTATTTACGTAGTCTTACAGATCAGGCGTTTATAAGAATTACATCAATTAATGAATTCAATTCATATTTTAAAAAGGCCAAATAAAAATAATATCCATTTCTTTCTATGTATAGACTTCTTTTTTGATGTAAACTAGTCATGCTTAACAACAGTCTATACAAATGAAATAACAAATAAATACAAACATAATGGAGTAGGCCTACCACCTTAATGCACCTTTTCGGGATAAGCGGGCAAGGGGGGGGGGCGGGGGCTTTCTGCATTCCATACATAGAAAGAAATGGATATTATTTTTCGTTATTTTAATAAATAAACGACTGATATGCAAGACTAGATAAAAACCTTTATTAGACATTTTAGATATCATAGTAAATTATTTGATTGTGTTTCTTATTATTTATTGATTTAATTCTTATAAACGCCTAATCTGCAAGACTACGTAAAACTAGTTTGATTTAATTTGTAATCTGTTTTTTGATTATTTGAATTTAAACGAGTTAATTTCTATTCCTTAAATTCTATTATAAACGACTGATGTGGAAGACTAGTCAACGCGCCCTTTCTGCCAAACCGGGGGGGGGGGGGCTTTGGACGAATGGTCGCGTTCAAGTCAACGCGACGCGACGCTACCCTACCCACCCTTTCGGCATAAGCCATTATTTTTATGTGCAGTTCACTTCTGAAAAAGATATTTGTAGACGAGGGCAAAAATGTTGCCTCTGGTTGAGAAAATGGCGCTTTCAGGGCAGATACGTTAAACAAAATGTATGAAAGTGTTTAATGGCCACTGTTTCTAGGATAGAGTAACGCATACCATAGTAAATAACTGTCTCTAAATCATAAAATAACGATGCCAGGAAGAAACAAAATAAATATAACAAGCACAAACAAACAGTTGAAATTATGTCATATTTGAGGCTGATCGATCATCCTTTAAACAAGAAGCAAACATAATACATTATACTGTCAATACAATTCATAGTTGAAAAGTGTGAACTCTATTGATGTAAGTCCACTTACATGGGAGTGTAAAATAAGTTTTTGTAAATTTGGCAGGTTGATCAAGGCGATGGGGAGGTGTTTGGAAAATGAGTTTGTTTCGAAGACCTGGACCGATCGAAGTGGCTCTAAGTCACACGGGATATTCCGGCTATACGGTATTGGAAGATAAATCCGGTTGAGGCCTGGTGAGGTATGGAGGTTTTTCCACAGCTCACAGAAGGTTTTAGTGCTGTAGTTTGTAGCATTTGTCTGTAAAACAAACAAACAAAGAAATAAACAATTACAAACAAGTTACAGTAACTAGGGTGACGGAGATTTTTTTTATTTATAGTTATATACACGTAAAATTTGTCCCGAGTCCACTTGGTCCAAGCATGTTAGGACCATGGTCCAAAGAACCATAAGCCCTAAACCTAACCACATAACCCTCAAGAGGCCTAAGTATATCCCCGGATTAAAAATGATAATAATAATGATATGATAATTAAAATAATAATAATGTTTAAAAAAAATAATAGTAATAATGATAGTAATAGAAACAATCATGACAATGATGATGGTGTTAATGATGATGACAATACAAATAATGACAATACAAATAATACATACTCGACGAAAGAAAGGGCACTATTTTCTTCAGGGCTACGCCCCTCAAAAAAAATAGTGCTATTCCTGCCACCTCGATCCATAATTTCAACTAGAGCCTCTCAGTGCATGGTATATTTGTTTACTATTACTAATATTATGGCTGGTATTACTTCTACAACTACTACTACTGCTTAAGAAGAAGAAGAGCAATGATACAACTAAATTTAAACAGAACAATAATAACAATAATGATAATATAAATAACAACAATAAAGATCATAGAAATAACAATAATACAAATAATAATGATAATAATAATTATACTTATAATACTAATAATAACTAGACATGTATTACTTGTTTGGAACAAGTATAGGTGGGCTGTTCCAACTAAATTTTGAGACAAAATAGAGCAAAAATAAGCGAGATACTGCTAAAAAACAATGTCATGTAGATTCATGATGTGACCGAAATTCACCTTTAATAGGCATAACACGCAAATAAAGAAATTTCTGATATGTGCCCTTTAATCTAAATTTTCACTATGATGACGTCATCAAAATGAAAAATGGTGGTGCCACTGAGCTTGTAGATAATTTCTTAGCTACAACATATCGAAATTTGGAAGAAAATCAATCAATATTTACAGAGACACAATTAATTTTACATAAATATGCTGACGTCATAATATGCAAATTCGTATATTGAGTTCCAATGCCATTATGATGATGTTACGATACACTTAATGGCCAAATGAGACATAAAATCATATCTCCAACTCATACTCTATCCAAATATGAAACAAAAATTGGGGTCCAGGGGCAACCAAAAGAGCTATAATGGATATTGTATAGGCATGTTTTTGCCTATATATGCTGAATATTACAAGAGCTCGCGCGCACGGACATTTATCCTGAATGGATTCTCATCTTGTTATTAATGGTCATAAAGAGATATACATGGAATCAAATTGTTTAAAGGTATGGGAAATATCATGAAAGAAAAAAAATGGCGATTCTATGTTGTGTAATGGTGTGACGCGCGAAAACGTGTGCGCGATTTTTTAAAATTAAATGCTTAAAATGGCCTAAAACGTATGCACCTGAAATTGACCGGACGGAAATTGACCTTGATCATGATAAATATGAATGAGAAATGACTTTTGGTTATGAAGATATGATCATGATTTAGTTTTCAGAAAATTTCACAAAATGGCGCCTAGATGACGTCATCAGTCAAGGTCAAGGTTCAAAACCTTACCGCGTTTTGTCCATATGCCTATACATATGTGTGCCAAATGTTAAGTTATTTGATATTGAGCCATTTTCAACTTAATTAGCTTGCTAACAAAAAAGTGGGTCGAAGATGTGATGTGAAGAAAATTCACCTTCTATAGGCATAACACGCAAATTATGAAATTTCTGACATGAGGCCCTTAATCGAAATTTTCACTATGATGACGTCATCAAAATGAAAAATGGTAATAAACTATAAGCTTGTAGAGACTTCCCTTACCAAAAACGCAGGCTTATTTAGCCTGCTTTTAACCTGCATGCGTCTGGTCTGCATTCTTAAATACATGCTAATTATTCTATTGCATGTTAAATTTTAGCCTGTATTTTGCAAAATCAGTCTTACATGTTTTAGCAGGTTAAATTTTAGCCTGTTATATTACAAAATTAGCATGCATTTTGCAAAACACAGTCTAACAGTTTAAGCAGGCTAAATCTAAGCCTGCAATTTAAAAATTAGCATGCATAATTTGTTAAACCTGCAGTCTGAAGAAATGTCCTCTGAGCAGGTTTAGAACACGAATTTAACCTGTTATTGCTTTTTACATGTAGCATGCACGTTTAATGTTATATATCATCAAGGGTGATTTGAGAGTTTAAACATAATAGGTTCAAAGAAATCCGAGCAAGCGAGGTTTCGAGCGCTAGGCGAGGCATCCCAAGACGAAAATCCAATTGAACACCAATTTAATTTTCAATTGATTTCAACTGGCTCCAATTTTTTTTGATGCATTTATACAAACAAAAAGAATAATACATAAGATTAAGTTAAATAAAGGAAGAAATATGATGGAGCCTATATAAAGAAAGCAATGTTTGTAGGTCATAGGCTCCGGAAGTTATAACAACGATATAGTCTTGTGTTTATTAAATATCGTAATTGGATTATATTGGAACTTAATTATTATGAAGAAAAGATATATTTAAAACCAAATTGAAAACATTTTACAGTCTAATGGGGCCAATTGGTCAAATTGGAGTCCCATTTAAGTCTAATGGGGCCAATTAATTGGTCCAATTGAAACCAATTGAAATATCCAATGGGGCCCATTGGTCCAATTGAAACCAACTGAAATCCCGATTAGAGTCAAATGGGGACAATTTGTCCAATTGAAAACAATATATAGAAACAATAGGATCGATAGGACCAATAGAAGCCAATAGGACCAATAGAAACCAATAGGTCCAATAGAAACCAATATATAGAAACCTTCATTTATATAGCCTGTCATTTAGATTAGCATGCTAAATTTAATAACATGCACTATGTATCTCATGAATATTCATTATTACTCTACACTGTCACAGAAAAATACATTTATAATGATTTGTTAAGCAAATTATGACAATGCACAATTTTGTGATTTGTATTTTCCTTTGGCAATTATTGACCAATAGCTCATTTGTCTGATCATGTTACAATTACATTCACGTTTTAGCAATAGATATATTGATTATACGATTATACTAAACAATTCGAAATAACGGTATGCTTATTATATATACATGTACGAGCCTGTATCTTCATAAAGTCAATCTTGAATTCACTTCAAGTGATCTTTGTGATGGAGTTAATGCATTTGAGTTAATCATATTCCTATTGATGGACACTTGCAAATATTGATTATGAAGTATCAATTTATCACTAGTTCTTCTACCCGGGTCGATATACCAATAGAAGTCTAGTACTGATATGATGGCAATCGATTATCTTCATTTATGTTAGCATGCTAAAATGAACCTGCATAACTTACATTTGTCAGCGTTTTTGACAATAGGCAGTCTAACAAAGCAGGTTAATTTGGCATGCTAACAAAAGCAGGGCAATTTTGCAGGCTAATTGACCAGGTTAAAATGATTTTGCAGGCTATTTAAAAAGGCTAAAATAAGCCTGCTTTTTAAATGTTCAGGCTTAATTTAGCTTGACTAATTTGCATATTTCGGAGTTTTTGCAGGTCAGTGCTTGCTATTAGGAATTAGCCTGCTTTTTAGCAGCTATGCAGGCTTGAGGCAGGCTATAAGCAGGCCTGCCTTTTCAGTAAGTGTTGTCTTAGCTACAATATGTCGAAATTTGAAAAAAAATCTATATTTACAGAGATACAATCAATTTTCCATAAATATGCTGAAAAATGCTGAAAATTGTAATAGCCAAATGAGACATTAAAACATATTTCCGACTCATTTTCTATCCAAATATGAAAAGATATGAAAAAATATGGGGTTCCATGCAGTTCAATCCTAAAGAGCTATAATGGAATTTGTATAGGCATGTTTTTGCCCATATATGCTATGTATTACAAGAGCTCGCGCGCACGGACATTTATCTTGAATGGGCGCTCATCTTGTTCTCAATGGTCATAAAGAGATAAACATGGTATATAATTGTTCGAAAAAATATGGGAAATATAATGAAAGAAAAAAAAATGGCGATTCTATGTTGTGTAATAGTGTAGCGTGCGAAAAACGCGCTCGCATGCGCGTGTGCGTGACTTTTTAAAATAAAATGCTTAAAATGGCATAAAACGTATGCAAAATATATTTGAGACGATTCTGAGCATTTTGAACTTTTGCGCGCGCACTGACGCGCAGACGTACGCACACGCGCACGTTTTTTGACCTGATATTGACCTTGATCATGATAAATATGAATGAGAAATGATTTTTTGTTATGAAGGTATGATCATGAGTTTATTTTCAGAAAATGGCGCCTAGATGACGTCATTAGTCAAGGTCAAGGTTGAAAACCTAACTGCGTGTTGTCCATATGCCTACTTATACATAACTATGTGTGCCAAATATCAAATTATTAGATTGAACAATTTCAAATTTATCTTGTTAACAAGAAAGTGGGTCGAAATAAGAATAATAAATAATAAATAAATAATAAATAAAGGCTATTTTAACAAAAATATAAGGTGGTCTGTATTATATACAGCCCACCTGATAATATGTTTTATTATGTAGAGGTGTCGTGGTCGAGTGGATACGTCACCGGACTGTCGATCACAAGGTCCGCGGTTCGAGTCCCGCCCCAGCACTTTGGCAGGACAATGATCTACATTTGCCACACTCAACCCAGGTGATGTAAATGGGTACCTCACAGGTACATCGCAATGGCCGCCATGCTAAAGCCAAGGTGGAGCGCCACGACGTGAGGGACATGAGCGCTATATAAGAAGCCGTTAATATTAATATTAGTAGTAGTACGTTGTAGTATTATATCAATGGTAAACTGATGGTAAACTGATAAATACAATTTAAAAAGTGGTGGGTTTATAACATAGCAATTTAAAGTATATAAACAACAGGGATCTACGATGCTTTGTCTGATCCAAGATTCTTTGATTGAAGGGGGAAGGGCAACTGTTTAAGGGCAAGTCCACTCCAAAATTAAATTACTTTCAATAGAAGCAGAAAAATCAGACAAACCAATCAAAAAAAGTTTGAGTAAAATCGGTAACTGATAAGAAAGTTATGAACTCTTAATGACATGAAAAACCTTGAAAATCACAAGACGAATTGGCCAACTCACTCATGTGTCTGTAACGTTATTGCATCACTATCTATTAATTGTTTTCTAAATTTATATTGATAATACAAATTTCCCATTTACCCTCTAAGAATCACATTTCTTCACACCAGTCTCCAAGTAAGATTGATAGTAATATGTGGGTGCACAAATATAGAGTAATTTTTTTCAGAAAAATCGCTGACAGAGCAATAATAAACAAGCCCTGCCAAACAAACCATCAGCCTGAAGAATCCTTAATTTTAAAAAAGAACTCAATGTTGTCACTTCATCTTCGATATTCAACATGTAAGGCATTATGGAGATGAAGTTGAACAAAAATCAAACCTCGCCTTCCACGTACCCAACAACGATGAGAAACCCGAGGCTTTACTTTATATTTCATATACACTACGATTATATGTCATAAATTATCAGGAAAAAAAAATGTGTTTGATAATAACTCTTGGTAAAAGTACGATAATCTTCTCAATTTTTGTATCATTTCTTTAAAACTAAACAAACAAACAAAATATGTCGGCTTATATATGTATATACATTAAACAAAGATCACTCTCATATACCTGACAGGCTAGTTTGACCCATACATTCCACATTGGCCAATGTATAGTTCACAATACTTTATAGCTTGTACTATTCTTTTCCTCGTTCCCCATTTTATCTAATTATTTTTCCTTTCTTTTCCCCATCCCTCCTTTCCCTTCTCCTTTCCTCCTCTTCCCTCCTTCTCCTTCCCATCTCTTTCGTCTCTCTTTCTTCTTATACATATTCCATTGAATAGAATCAAGCAAAGAGAGAGAAAAAAAGAGAAAAGAAAAAAAAAAGCAAACAAATCTCAATTTCCTAGGGAAAAGAGGAATCTTGAAGGTAAATACCAGTTATGGTCATGCGATTGAATTGTGAAAGAAACGTTGTGGAATCGATCAGAAAAGGTTGATCATCTAGCATCTAGCATCTGCAAGGTTCTGGAATCATCAAAATGATAAGAAATTTGGCCCATTCTTCGTAAAGTTACAAGCACTATACACAGAAAGATGTATATGGGACTACCCTATCTTTCTCACAGGACCATGAGAGAAACAAATTTACCAAATATATGAATTAGTAGGCGGTTTCCCGGCAAATTTGTTATCATCATGTATTAGTCAAAACATATTCTTTCACATGATTGGTAATGAGAGCTTCCATTTCATTTTTTGAAATTGGGGCGTTACCAATACTGGTCTTTACCTTTAATAACAAATTGATTGATGTAACATTCTTGATTACAAAATTCATCAGCTATTACCACACTCTATCTTTTGTTTACAAGAATGATATAAAAGGCATAAAGTAAATCTTGGAATATTATTCATCTTTGTCATAGGAACCTATTTTACAGTAACAGAATGGTCTTTGACCTATTAAATGGCTGCACATTATGTTATTCTGGGTCCATGCCTGGCAATCACTTTGAAGTTTATAAGTCAATCCTGGTTGCAGTTAGGGTGAATCTCGCTGCTCATTCGTACAATATACGCAATCATAATATGCTCTTGTAGGTAGCACTTGCCTTTAGTTTCTTATTAATCTCTCCTTTTGGCTGAAAAGAGTATTCACATTAACTTGCACATAATTTAATCTACAACTGATTTCCATTGAAAATGATACATGAGGCTCGCTTTTTGCTTCACACACTGTAGTACATCTAAAAACAGATCCGTGGTAGGTCTCCTTGTAATCACAAACAAAATCATGAATTTGGGGTAGCTGGAAATTCAGGTTCTACATAAGTCGTATGACATCTTGACTTGAGGCATGTCGTAGTAGAAACGAGAGCCTTACACTTCTTACATAAAACTTTTTCCTTCCTGGCGTAATGAAGTGCTCGATTTAGAGCTGTAGAATTCAAACGAAGATTGTCGAAACGTGACTCAATATCCCCTCTCCTCTGCTTCCATTCGGGAGCACTTGCCTCTCCATAGGCCGTATGACATCTTGACTTGAGGCATGTCGTAGCCAAAGCGAGAGCATTGTGATGACACTTGTTACATACAACTTTTTCCTTCCTGACATATTGATATGCACCTATTTGCAATGATTTAGAACTGTAGAACTCATACGAAGATTGTCGAAACGTGACTCAATATCCCCTCTCCTCAGCTTCCATTCGGGAGCACTCGCCTCTAATTTCTTATTAATCTCTTCTTTTGGCTGAACAGAGTATTCCCTTTAACTTTGCACTGTATCTTCCCATGTGTAAAGAGTAACTCAACATACATCACTGTATAATGAAAAATCTAGACGAGCGGAATCGACTCGATCTGCAGATTTCCCGCATGAACTAAACTTTAGGTGACGCACAACTCAACTTCAGTAGGCCGAAAACTTGCATATAATTAATCTTCAGCTGATTTCCATTAAAGACAGTGCTCGACTATCCGAAATCAAATCGTGGTAGGTCTTCTACTTGTTATCACAAACAAAATCATGGCTTTTGGGTAGCTGTAAATTCAAGTTCTCCATAGGCCGTATGACATCTTGACTTGAGGCATGTCGTAGCCAAAGTGAGAGCAGTAATGTAATGACACTTGTTACATAAAACTTTTTCCTTCCTGACATTGATATGCACCTATTTGCAATGATTTAGAACTGTAGAACTCATTCGAAGATTGTCGAAACGTGACTCAATACCCCCTCTCCTCAGCTTCCATTCAGGTGCTCAGAATTCCTATGGAAATTCTTCCGTGGACATGCGTTTATGGTAGATGGTTTCTTCAAATGTTGCCATTTTCCCCTTTTAACCACTGACTGTCGAAAAGTATATGTTAGAGTAAGAGTAAAAACTCACCCCTCCTCTCGCAACCTTTAATGAATCTTTGGTGGGCTGCCACTGGCAGCCACACCTTGTTTATGAATAGTTTGGTTGGTTCAGACCTTGAGAAATACGCAAGTTTCCCTGCCTTTCTTGCCGCAAAAAGAGCTGGCATCTGTACTTGCCTCAAATTCCTGGTTCTCATGGGGATATCTTCTCGTTAAAGAGTATGCCACAGGAACAGTCTGCGGCAGATCTGCGGCAGGATGAAACTTTGCTCCAGACTTGCCGCATACTAGTATGCCACACTAACATTCTGCGGCAGATCTGCAGCAGGATGAAACTTTGCTCCAGACTTGGAGTATGCCGCAGGAACAGTCTGTGGCAGATCTGCGGCAGGATGAAACTTTGCTTTAGACTTGCCCCATACCAGAAATTATACAGACTGCAGCAAGGCTATATATGCGGCCATTTTAGAGGACCATGCAGGGCCATGAGGTTGTAGGCTGAGCCCATGATCTTGTAAATTCCTGCTTCTGTCAAACCAAACAATTTGCTTCAAGTTCTAATTACATAAGAGGAATTTGTTACATAAGAGGAGACTGAGGAATTAACGGACTGTTTCAAACTTTTTTTTTGTGCCATATGTGATCTTATCTTCAGCCCCATACTAACTCACTTTTTTGTTGTAACTAGCACATGGATCTGTGACTCTACTCTGGACTATATGTGTAGGTATGCAGTTATTGTATTCCTATTCCTCCACCTATACTTCTGCATTGTGTTAAACCCATATTTGTAGAATTGTTGAAGCAATTCCGCCTGTTTTTAGCTGTTTCTACTAATTCAAGGTGCTAGAATGTAATGATGCAATGCATGCTCTCCAGTATAGCCTTCCTGCAAGACTGCATACTTAATTTCCACATACTGGATATGAAAGAGTATGCGGCAGGTCTGCAGCAGGTCTATATGAGATATGAATATTCATGATGAAGAGTCTGCGGCAGATCTGCCGCAGACTCTTCGTTATAGCCTTTTCTATGAATATCCATGATGAAGAGTCTGCGGCAGACCTGCCGCAGACTCTTCATCATACTGAAAGAGTATGCGGCAAGTCTGCGGCAAGTCTGCGGCAAAACTAATTTGCATGTGAAAAAGATGACTGTCTGCGGCAGGTCTGCTGCAGGTTTGCGGCAAGTCTGCCGCAGGAGTATGCGGCAGGCTCATTTCTTTCCTATGGGGAGATATAGAATAAATGGTAATGATTGATGGCGTAGTTACCACCGTTCTACTTATGGTGCAGTGAAATGTATGAAATGGATGGAACGAAGAAGGAAACAAAGACACTGACTAACACTGACTAACCTTATATTATATGTAGTACTCAGCTATGGATGTTCAGCTAGATGCTCAGCAAAGACGCTCGGCTTGATGCAGCAGTTAAAAATCCCCAAGTCAAAGGGTGACTGGAGAGTGTAGCTAGGTGACTCTGTCACTTTAGGCTGTTGGTAGATGTGTCCACAG
This sequence comes from Strongylocentrotus droebachiensis, assembly GCA_035222895.1. NCBI lineage: Eukaryota > Metazoa > Echinodermata > Echinoidea > Camarodonta > Strongylocentrotidae > Strongylocentrotus > Strongylocentrotus droebachiensis. The sequence goes on from JAVYIG010016945.1 coordinate 22,418, forward strand.
CAGCTTCAAGATTCCTAAAGACCAGTTGTGCCGGATGAGCCGGATCGTTGCCGCGAGTCGCACATCCGTAAAAGGGTGGCGATAAACGGATACGTAAGAGCATGCGGCCGCCCAAGATGCATACTGTATGTGTAAAAAATACCTGCGCGCTGGTGAAATAACCTGCGCCTGGTCACACATATGTACCTACGCGTTCACGAATACATAATGAGAGAATTGGCATATCAAATGTCCTTTTACAGCATTCCTCCCGGTTCATTAGATGCGTGGCATATATATCAAAGATATTGCAAAATCTCAAAAACTCTCTTATTAAGAAACAAACCGGGGAAAACTGATATCCGGGCTAGTCCGTCCCAGGATCATCAATAGTGATTTGTCAGTTTATGACAGGTTCAGTGACCCATTCAAAATTCTATATCAAGTGTCTCTCCAAGTTTCTCTCCAAGTTCCTCGGTCTTGAGCCAACCGTTTTATCGTTTCATACCCTGTTGCTCCACATTGTGTGATTACATCGTCTAGAAAGCTTTACGAGGTCTTCCCCTCTTCTTCTTTCCATGAATACGACCTTCTATGACTCTAAGCATCAAGGCCTCCTCATGCCGCATTATGTGTCCAAGCCATTTCTTCTGTCTCTCTCTAATCGTTTTAATCAGCACCCGCCTTTCTTGAGCTCGATGCCACACCTCTTCATGCGAAATTCTGTCCCTCCAAGACACACCTAGTAATTTGCGCCAGCACCACATTTCGACCGCCTCCAATCGATGCATGTCCTTTTTAGTGAGTGTCCACGTTTCAGCCCCATACAACAGTACACTCTATACTAGATCTAGACTTCACAAGACGCTTTCTCAAAAGGTCAATGTTGTGGCTCATTAGGATATCTTGTCTTTGAAAGAAGGCAGCTTTTGCCAGAGCTGAGCGCAAGTTGACCTCTTTCGCAGACTTGCCATCCTCAGTCAGCACACTGCATAGATACTTGAAGTGGTTGACTTGCACTAGTCTGTTGCCATTTATCATGATAGTTATTTCTTTTGTCTTGCCTTTACTTATCATCATCACCTTCGTTTTCTTCTGGTTGATTCTCATGCCGTAGCTCCTGACCACTTGATCCATCTATACCATCTGTCTTTGAAGACTATCGGCAGTGACAGCAAGCGTGGCCTGATCATCAGCATACCGTACAGACCTAATCAACACTCCTCCAACGATCACTCCTTCTTCTAACATTGCCAGAGCTTCTCTTACCATTGCCTCTGCATAGATATTGAAGAGAAGAGGAGACAGAAGGCATCCCTGACGTGTTCCACGTCCAATGACGGCTGGTTCAGAGACCCCATCTCAAACACGAACGCTAGCAGTCTGAGACATGTACAAGGATGCAAGCAATCTACGGTCTTTCCAATCAACACCAATGGCTGACAGCACTTCCATCAACCTAGTCCAATTGGCACGATCAAATGCCTTTTCGTAGTCCACAAAACAAAGATATAGGTCCTGATCATGCTGTATACATCTCTCACTTAGTATTCTCATCACAGCGATTGCTTCTCGAGTACCGACCCCTTTTCGAAAGCCAAATTGGTCAATTCCAATATAATCTCTGGACCTCGCTTCAATCCGATGGTAGAGTACCTTTAGTAATACTTTTGAAGCATGTGATACCAGGCTGATAGTGTGGTGATCCTCGCATCTGATTGCCTTTGTGGTATTCTTAATAGTTATCAACTGGCTTCTTGTCCAATCATCTGGCCAGATTCCATGTTCATATATATGTTGACATAGTTCAGTCAGTGCCATTATGCCAGCTTCCCCTATATTCTTGAGCATTTCAACCGTAATGTTATCTTCACCAGCCGCCTTTTTCTCCTTTAACTGACAGACTGCAGCACGCACCTCTTCTGGAGGACCAACGTCATCCGCCATGACATAATCTTCCATTTCCAAGGGCAGAGCGACTGGTTTATTGTCCCTTGCATACAGCTCCTCTATGTATACTGACGCCATCTCTCCTCTATGTCCCGTTGGTTGGCTAGCAGTTCTCCATTCACATCCAGAAACCCTATTGTGTTGTTCTTTCCTTTCCCTTTGTTCATATCGTCACTAAGAACTTTCACTTTATTGTACATAAGGTCTGTTCTCCCCCTGCGGTTTAGATCCTCTAATTCCTTGCATTGTTGTTCCCACCATATAATTCGTGCTGTGTCTGTAGCTCTTCTTAGTTCGTTATTAAGCCTCTTGTAGCCCCTTTTCCCCTCTGCAGTGTTGTCATTTTTCAGCGTTCTTCTCTGATCCATCTTATCTATCATTTCCTCCGTTATCCATGGTTTACGGATCTTCTTTCTCTTACTGAACCCAACGTTTTCTTCAGCACTACCATGCAAGGCACCTTTTAGATATTTCCATTCCTCTTCAACCGAGGGTCCCTTTGGGAGTTCTTTAGAGTTCAGCCGGGATTGAACACCACATGCATACACTAATGCATTCTGTTTCAGCTTTGCATGATATCTTTTTTTGTCACTTTACAGCTCCCTCTCATCTTCTTTAGTTTCAGCTGCACTGTCATCAGCACCAAGTTGTGATCCGAGTAACAGTCTGCACCTGGATTTGCCAGGGACTTTTTAACACTATTCTTGTACCGCTGGTTCACAAGAATATAGTCAATCTGGTAGCGTGCGATATCCCCAGGTGCTTTCCATGTAGCGTCGTCTAGCGTGCTGTTCAAAGAGAGTGTTGGTAATCATCAGTTTCCTCCTCTTGCAAAACTGTACTAGCATATTTCCTCTATGGTTTTTCCTGCCAAGGCCCCACTCTCCAACATCATCATCATGTTTGTGTGAGCTTCCAACAACAGCATTCCAGTCACCGAGAAGAATACGATAGTCATTTCCATTCCCTTTGTCCAGCTCCTCATCGATTATGTCGTAAATATCTTCCACATCTTTGTCCTCATAGTCACTTGAAGGCATGTACACAACCAGCACAACGATGTCAACTGGTGATCCTTTTATTCTGACTGCTAACAGTCTATCGCTTACAGCCTCTATCCTACATATAAAAAAGGCAAAGAAATAATCTTTCCAATACCAGCACTGCTTTATTAAATTTTAGTACAATAAAGCAATAATTGAACAGGATTGTTTTAACTCGAATGAACTGGAATGAACTAATTGTATGGACTAACCATACAGGCTCAGTTCATTGGCAAAAGTAGCAGTCATCACTCCCGCCAGAAGAACCCCTCGGATATCCGCCACCAATTAGCCTACATCACCTAGAAAGTAAGGAGTATTGTACTCACACTCGGGATGGACCTTCAGGTGTGGGGAGTCAGTCTCCAAAAGAAGACGACCCCGCGGATCTCGCGCACTGCGGCACGTTGCTCCTTGTTAAAGGTCTCTGCAAGACCTGTGATCCTAAATTAGCAATATGGGAAGGCGTTGGTCAATTCACGGGCCAGTCTGGTATCGATCACCCGAGAAACAGTGTAAATGTATTCTCTGGTTAGCCAGGCACTTCCTTCGCAGTGTCCTCAGGGTTATCCTATGTACTATATTATAGCCCATGCGGTCGTCACCCCGGTCTCTAAGATGCATGACCAGCATTTTCCCGAGGGTACCCAGATCCAGGAGGCGTTGCAGGAGATCCTCCTGCTGCCCCCACTGGTTCAGGGGCGCTGTGAAGTCGAGCCCAACTTCACTCAGCGCAACCACTCGGGGATGTGCCAGGTAATGCTTCAACAGCTCCCAGTGTTCAGATGTGAACACGGAAGCCTTCTTTGGGTGAACCGCCACAGCGCTCCCTCCTGAGAGTTCTCGAGCAACTGGCTAAGCGAAGAGGTTGCAAAGAACTCTGGATCACAGTAATTCCTCACTCCCCCCTCAACATGAACCGAATGGTCTGGAACGCTCCCCGGAGTCAGCGGGTTACGATGTCCCCTGGACCTGTTGATGGAGGCTTGCATCCGGTCCAAGTGAAAGTGAGCGTCGAAACCCCTATAAAACGCTCTGGCAGAGGCTGTGTCACTAGGTCCTGTGTCACTGGAACCGCAGGAATGCGGGTTCCTAGGTGTAGCCACAGGTACGGAACGCGTTGCTTTCTTGGCCTTCTTATCAAGCCAAAACTTGAATCTCTGTCCCCGCTGCTCTCGAGCAGCCCTAGGAGCTTTGCTGGGCTCGACCGGAGTAAGGGCCGCAGCACCTTTAGGAGCCTTGCTGGGCCCACCCAGAGGCAGGGCTGCATCACCCTTAGAGATCTTTCTCTTGCGAGATTTCCGGGATCCCCTACTGGTTTGTGTCCCCACAGAAACGGAGCGAGGAACTGCAGGTTCTGCGGGTGGCAGATCCAGGGGTTCCTCTAGTGACTGCGGTCCTACCATTGCCAGGTCCGCCATCACTGACCCCAGTACCTGGTGGACAAGGAGAACCGCTGCATCCTGGAAAGGATCAGGGCCCTCTTGCTTCACGCTTTCTTTCTTCGCAGCAAGATCCGTCACATCCATTGCAACCGATTCATCCCACATCCTATCGCACACCGACTACAATGCATCCATCTTGTAGGGGGGATACAAAGGTATATACACACACAAATAAATAAATTAATAAACTATTCACTCTGCTGTTTGCAGAATGGACAAAAATACTTGTCATTCCCTCTCCAGGGGTGATTCCATCACAATGGCCATGAAACCACGCATCACAGCCATCGCATTTAATTATTACTGACCCATCACCGGGCTTTTTACAAAAACAATATAATTCCTTCCCTTGAACAACCTTTTGTGGAAGAGCACTATTGTCTGTGCACCTCTAGAGTTTATCATGATTCATCACAAGTAATTTGTTGCGATAAACCACGCGATAGAGATAGGGGTAATGCAAACCGCTGGACCCTTCCAAGGAGACTGTAATTTCTTACTTTTTCCTTTAAGGGTAGCCGTATCAAAGAGATACACTCTATCCCCCACCTGAAACTCTCTCACATGCACCTTTAGTCCCTCTTCATACGTTCCTGAGTGGAACGTAATGTCTTCCTCGCGGTTTCATGAGCCTTATGGAGTGCTTCAGTCAAATAGAGTGAATATTCATCCATAGAAGCCACCGGTTCATAGGCCGAGAGAGTGAACATGAGATCAGCTGGTATATTAATTTCCTCACCCAACATTAGTTTGTTGGGAGTGAAACCGGTACTTCGGTTAACCATTGATCGAATCGCCCCAGCAATCTGAGAGAGATGCTTATCCAATTGGTTTTGAGATTTACCAATATAGCACCGTACAGCATCCATAATCGTACGAATATAACGCTCAACCTGACCATTAGATGACGGTCGATACGGTGTAGTCTTTGCTTTATTAAATTGCATAAACTAACATAGATTGGTAATAAGTTTACTCTCAAAATTCTGACCTTGATCAGTAAAAATCTGAAAGGGATAACCAAATTTACAGAAAAAACTGTGTCACGGCTGCATGAGCAGTTACTTCAGCCAATTGAGAAGGCAATGGGAAACATTCAACCCACTTGGTAAACTGAACCACCATTATCAGGACGTGCTCATTCCCACTGGAGGTCTTATAGGAAGCTGTCCCATGGGAGCTCCAGCATGATAATTAATCAGGGGATGTTTTCCATACCTAACAGATTTCTTATTTTGATTGCATGGAGCACACGCCTTAATATAATTTTGAATATCCTTCGACATGCCATACCAGAAATACCTGGACCAGATTCTGATCCCAGTCCGGTTCATACCAGCATGACCGGCAGAAGGAACATCATGATTCAGCCGGATCTCTTCCCGTTGCAAGAAACTAGGAATCACTAATTGAGCCTTTGTGTCATCTTCTTGGTCTCTCTTCCAAATCAGGCCATCTTTAACAAAAACTAACTATTTGTTATTCCATTAGAATTTACTTCCCGGACCCAATAACATTAATATCCCGTCATCAACAGGATCATCGGATGTAATCATCCACAGTGGCGTAATGAGCAAAAACGTTTGGGGGGGCTGACAAAAAAAAATCCGAATCACCCCACTCTAACATGCAGGCCCCGCTGAATTACGTTTCTCAAATTGGGGTCTAGGGGCAAAGCCCCGGTGGGGTTCAAAAGGCGAAGCCCCCGAAGCTCAAGGGGTATGGGCATCAGTGGCAGATCCAGGAATTTCTTACCGGGGGGGGGGGGGGGGGCACAAAATGGCATGGGGCGAAATATATGTAAAACGATGAAGCAACAGAACGAGGCTTTAACGGCGAGGGAGCGGAGCGACC
>JAVYIG010016946.1:0-28685 GCA_035222895.1 Strongylocentrotus droebachiensis
TGCTTTTGATTTTAAATAATAAAACTCTTCTCAACCGTATAAACTCTTGTCTGCATCTTCTTGGAGCGAACCGGGGCGAGGAGGTTGGCGGCCTCCGGCCCCTCGCCGGTATGATCCCGTATCATCATCATCATTATCATCATTATTATTACCACTAGTAGTAGTTGTAGTAGTGGTAATAGTATTAGCAATATTTACTCTATTTGCATTATAAAAAGTTCCATATTTTTTCAAAACCATTTTTTTATTTTCTTTGAAAAAATGCTAGAATACTAATTGACTCGAATTTTCCATACAAAGAATCACATTATAACGTCTGCTTGATCTTGATCTTGATCTATTAAAATTGATTTATGTTTAGAATCGTCTTATCTATTTGGGTAACTGTAGTCTCATACACCCAACTTGGTAAATATCTATCTCAGCTTGACATTGGATTCACTGCGAACAAATATTGGGCACTAATCGGCTTTGATATGTCTAATGTTTTATCCCTACGTCATAAAACATAAACAATTCCCACTCGTTTCATCAGAAATGCCATGTAAGTCTAAACTCATCCTGGCATCCTTGTATTAACCAAAGTTGCACTCAAAGTAAAATTGTGGATTTACTAATTTTCTTCTCATATTGCCCAGAGTGAATGCCTTCGTCAGTTTTTTGTTTGGCATTTCTGATGTAAAATTGATAATTATGATATTGAAGGATGTTAAACAAACAAAGAAATGAAGACAGAAAGAAATGAAGAAAACTCAGCACAGCGGCGAACATTTACTGACACTTGGCTTTGGTATACTATTGGCACATTACGGTTTGATGTTTAAGAGAATCTTAGCATTAAATAACTCACTTCGTAACTCAGCACTTAGTTGAGCCCGGAAGCCTTTATACCTAAACCAATTATCACTGGTAAAGTTAACCCAGAAATATGATCCTCGTGATATAATATTGGGTGGAACAGAACTTCCGGATAGAGATGCCCTCCGCTCTGATGTTGTGTAGTTCGATGTCCATCCATCGCGCACGACAACAATGTCATCATTCAGCTCAGTTCTAAAGTCGTTGAAATGAAGCAGTACTTGATAGGCTGGAGGAACATGTACTAGCCAACGCACGTCAGCGTTTGAATGGTAAGAGTCTGGATAATTAGGAGACTGAATATATCTCGGCTCCCCAGCCTGCAAGTCGACTGAAAAAAAGAAAATGAAGATAAATAATCACAGAGCAGTTTGTGTCCGAGTTCACCACATTTGAGTCCGAGTCCGGGTCCGAGTTCAGCAAAACCGAGTCTTGCACGCACTACCGCGAATTTATATAAGACATACCCTTATGCATAAAACAGTTAAAGGGGTAGTTTAACAATGATAGATCTGAGATACACGACCCTACGTGATATCAGTATCTGTAATATGGTGTAATATTGAAGCCCTAGACATATTTCGCTTCAAAATGATCAAGAAGTGCCTCAAAAAAGTAAAAAACTTTGAGTGACCGGTTTTACCATACTCGTTATCCCCAATAGACTGTAGTGTTATGAAAACCGTTTGGCAAACGGTTTTCAAAATTTGTAATTCCAATCATAAATATCTTGATAATCAGACAGGCGATCGGCTTGTAAATGTCATGGGGTTTCTGACTGACCTAAAGGTTTATAATTATCATTGCAGCATGAGCTAAATCCAGAATTTTGTTTCAGAATCTGAGACAAAGATACCGGATCCCTTTAAACAAATAAAAATAAAGTCTCAAATACGCGATCCAGGGGCCCGTTGCGTAAAACTTATCATTGATAGTAACTTTGCCATCAATGTTTACTTCCATGGAAGCCTGGATTTTGATTGGCTGTTGAGCAGTGTTACCATGGTAGTCACCATTGATGGCAGAGTCACCATTAGTGGTAGATTGTATGTTAAAAATCAAGTTGATGTTTAAAGCTGATATTCTAAGCAAATAAATGTCCCTTAATTTGGTACCTACGGCAAGCGTATGTTATTTATAAGTTTTTCAATTACATAGTATATCACCAAAAAAATCTGGTTTCTCGAAATACTTAATTGAAATGTCGAAAATATCCGCCTCTCTTTGCGTAGAAAATCAGTCCCGGCGCTGGTCTACTATATATGACATCACGTCCGGGAAAGAGTATATTCACGTACCCGGATGTTCCATAGAAAGCATGTGCAGAGTAGAGTGATACGATTTTCTGCTTATTTTTGTTTCAAAGGCTGAAAAGTCTAATTAATCATAATTCTATGTACAATTATTTACCTTCCCCTAGTACTTTATAGTATTAATATCAATTCCCCTTTTAAAAATTATGACATATACATGCCAACGATGTGCTATTAGTCGATATTTTCAACATGTAATTTTTGTTTTGGTGTTGAAATCGGCCCAGGCACGGAGTGAACAGTAGCTGTCTGCCCATGCACAGTTCATTACCATACAGCGATCTCCCGATGGTTTCTTCTTCCTTTTTCCCATGTCTTTCGCCTTCCTTGGCCCTGAAGATTCTTCATATACCAATTCTGACACCGGTAGTCAGGAACAAGTCTTTGTTAGTTGTTTTTCTTAGCTCGCAACGTCGCTTTCACTCTCTTGCAATTGCCGATAAACATATAACTAGCGCACGTACGTTCCATCACAAGCAAGCAGCGCCTAGAGCAGCGGCTTGGTCTTACCTCCCGATTCTGCTTGCTTCACGAACGTTCATGCAAGAGCCGCATCACTCGCCAAAATAGGAAGCGCGCTTGCATGATCTCGTTCAAGTCTGATATTTTACAACATAAAATGTTTAACTGGTATCCTTTTTGAGGCAGTCACACACATCTATGATAAGTACTATCATAGTTCTAGACCTATTCGTTTTACAAAACTGCTCCTGTACCTTATCTGATGACAAGATAATGCATCCGCCTATTCATACGTGCACGATTTAACCTTGTTTCCAAAGCAGTAAACTCGTCTTAAATCTCTACCAAATAGGTGAATATGAGGATATAAAAAGAAATCAGCGACTGGAAAATGTTGATTCGTTATTCTTCATTCAAATGAAAACAGAAAATCCATCAAATATACTCCTTAACAACAACAAATCTAAGCTCTGACAAGATAGCATTTACATAGGGATATCACTGCCATTCACTCTCACTGAGCCCATGAGTCCCGTTCGTGACGTCACGGATAGAGGCCCGACTCTACATGCACTTCCGGGTTTCAGACTAGATAGTTTGGTATAGTTTACTCGCATAAATTCACCATTCTAAACTTGTTTTTGTCAGTTGGACACCATTTAGTGTTCTTCTGGGGGTTAAAAGCTTTCTATTGATGTAATTATCTCAATATTTGGGATTGTCTTAGAATATCAACTTTAAATGCATTTTTTTAATGTAAAAAAGGGCCTTATAGATTTACCTCTGATTGCCAAATACAGTTATTAGTCTTGCACATTGTCCTTGTAAGAAGTGAATAATATAACGAAGTATTTAATATTCTACATGTATTGTATTGTATTTATTAAACTTCATTGATGTACACCAATATTCTGTGTATAAACATATAAATAAATTACCAATGTAATGTAACAAATCAATAAATGTAACATACTAGCAGAGACAGTGGGAAGACATTTTTGGACGGCACATTGCTCTACTATCCTTTTTTTTCTCATACTCTAGATCGTCCCTTTTTTTAATATTTTTTTAACTTGGGAATAACTTTTCCGTTCTGTACCAGATTACGTATTTAAATGTATTATATGACTATTCTATGCGAATCTTCTCCTTGGATTATACATCATAAATTATATAGTAATGCATTTTGATGGATGGAAATTTATCAAAATCCTATCCCAAAATAACCTTTTTTTAGATTGTGGCTACCAGTGATATGCAGTCATGATATTAAAATGATACACTGTATATTCATTTTCTATCAACTATCTTCACAATATCAAAAAGGCCTACAAATCAGCTGCATGTCTAAATATCACGTTCCAAACTTAATACTATGACTTTATGGTAAAACAATATAGTCCTATAAAAATAAATTTACGAAGCAGAGGATACGACTTACTTATCTCTTGCCTGGCATGTGCATATGGATTGCTCACACAGGTTGACAGAAAAACTGCACAAACGAGGATGAATATTCCAGTCATATTTGCCTTGAGTAAATTCATGTGTTGGTTAGGAGCCTCTTTATCCTAGAGATTATTTGAAATCCAATCGTCAATCTCAAAAGTTGATTAGCCTGACAGTAGGAATGCCGAGTTGAATGTTAGCAGAAACACGATTGAGAAGGAATATCCGAACTGTTCGTTTTTAATACACGTCCAGTTGCCTTGAGAATTTACTTGTTAACTTCCTCTTCAGCTATATTTGTATGTTTACATCGTACTGAAATTTTCCTTACAAGGAAATGCTTTCTCTGTGCAAAATGACATCTTCATATTCACGTTTGAAGTGTTTCCGCTACTATAATTGAGCTTTTATTGTTTTTTCTGATGTTCAGGTTCCTTGTATGTGGTATGTTCCAGATATCCCTTGATAACGTTGTCGTGTGATCATGTGCATCCCTTTCACTGTATTAATCCCAAACACGGAATTCATACGAAAGCAGGGTCAAAAAGATTTTGAAAAATCAACTTTCAATTTAATGTTATAAACAAATTAGCAATCATATCAGGATTACGAAATACGACATTGTTATGTTCTCACGTTTAAAAGAAAAGGGACTAGGCTTTTGAATTAACCTCCAGTTAATTATGTTTATCCTGATATTTATTTATTATCTCATATTGTGAATTCTTATTCTGTTCTTTACTCTTGATTTTCCAGGGTGCAGACTGTGGGGGTGACATGCTTTCGAGTAATAGCAATTTCAATTGCTTTTGTCACCCTGACCAGCAGATTGTATCCTCCTCTCTCTCTCCTCTCCACTTCCCTAAAGCTGTGTGTATGTATTATGATATTTCTATGTATTATCTGATTGTTATACTCACTGTATGTTTTCCGATTGGTCAAATAAATAATAATAATAATAAATAATAACAAACGAAGATGAATATTCCGATCATATTTGTCTTGAGTAAATCCATTTCTTAGCTAGGAGCCTCTTTATCTTAGAGATTAGTTTAAATCAAATTGTAACTCTCCAAATTTGACTAGTCTGTAAAAATGCCGAGTTGAATGTCAGCAGATACACGATTGCGAACGAATCTCCAAACTGTTGTTTCTAATACACGTCCATTTGCCTTGAACATTTACTTGTTAACTTCCTCTTCAGTATATCTTTCGGTTTCTATCGTAGTGGATCCACAAAGTAATTTTACTTACAGAGAAGGCCATTCTTAGTGTATAATGATTTATTTATATTCACGTTTCAAGTATTTCTGCTGCTATACTTTTGCTGTTAAGTCTTTTCTGATGTTCAGGTTTCTGGTATGTTGTTTGTTACATATATCCCTTGATAACATTTGTCGTTTGATTATGTTCATTCCTTTCACTGTACCCATCCCTTCACGGATCTCATACGAAAACAGAGTCAAACAGACTTTCGGAAAATCAACTATGGAGCTAGATGCTGATTGTAAGTATCAGCTTGCATGGTGATGTAGATATACAGTAGGCTTGCGGGTGCACCATGTGAGAGAGAGATAGAGAGAGAGGGAGGATTGAGGATTACTGAAAAAGGACTCTCGGTAATCTTTCTTGAGGGTATATAGTCCAGAAAAGGACTGTTGGTGTAGTCTTCAAAAAGACTGTTGGTTATCTTTCTTAGCTTATAGTTTCAAGTTTCAAGTTTCAAGTTTATTTATTTCACTTTATCAAAAATAACTTGAACATAATGAAAAATGGTAATTATTATAACTAAACATACACTATAGAAAACATAATGTACATGATAATAGTTATAACAGAGCATACAATCATATAAATCAATCAATAAAGTGGGGAATCTACTAAAAAGCAAATCTTGTATTTTGTAGGTCCCGGTTTATAGGTTTATATATAAATTAGGGTATCTGAAATTAACATATTTACAAAAGCATATGATTACACGAGGGTTATCTTTAAGTGACACATTTTACTAAACATATCGTAAACAATTGAGAAAAAAAATGAAGAGTTCTGTGCTTTCCTAAGGAGAATGGCCTAAATTAAATCGATTGACTCTGTGCGCAGCACAAAACATACGACCATTCTGCACAAGGGTCTGAAAATCAGACCATTTCTAAAATGATTGCAATCAATACAGTCGATTCCTCAACTAATGTTCGTTATTTTCCCACAAGAAAACATTTTCAAGCCCTTTCGTTATGAGAGAAGTTCGAAATCAGGATAAAGGTCAAATAATACATAAAATAAGACCCTTTCCGAGTAACAGGCATGCTTGGTTTGCAGTACATAGTGCATTGTGTAGTGCATTACTCCCACCTACCCTCTCCCCATTGAAATGCCCTCCCCCCCATTCAAATAAAGAGACATTTTGGGATGGAGGCATTATGTTGTGTAAAGCATGGTGTGTGTTCAGAAATGATGCAGGCTATCGGCCAAGTGATACATACTATGACATCTGAATCCAGGTAATAGTCATGATTTTCAGTTTGAATCACGAAGATAATGGATGGTGGGGTTCAGAAGTTTCACCCTTCCCCATTCTGTGACCCCTTCTCACACAGAACACAATCAGAGCAACTTGTGAAAAGCGATATTCATAAAGTATATTGCAATCGACAAATTGGTCCGTGAATCTTTTTCCAAGGAATCTTCACAAAACATTTGAAATCTAATGGTTAAACCTGCATGAGAAAGTTTGTTAATTTCTTTCCTCTCCGCCCTCTCCCTTACCTCGAAAATTGATCACATAACAAAAAAAACAAAAAATTAACCAGCCAAGTGTAAGATAATATTAGAGACCTGGATTCAACTAGTATGTTTCTTTCCAAACAAAGAGACAATAATATAAATTACAAAAAGTCCCCGAGACTTCCATGGATATATAAGTCTCTACTCCGGTCTATAAATCGGAAAAATAATCTTTATTATAAGTATAAATCAAAAGGTACAGACAAAACTAAACATAAATATACATCCTATAAAAATTGGAATGCTAACAACTTGGAATCACATCATGATGGGGAAAAGGGTGTTTTGTCAAATCAATTAAATCTTTAAAAGGGAATATACATGGCAAAGTCCTACCCTTTTTGAGTCTCTCAGAGTCCCTCCACTCTCCCTATAACTTTAATCCAAATTAAATTGTATAAGTATTACTTTCTGCAAGAAACCGATGTACGTGATCAGTGAAAATACATGGGTCTAGTACATTGACTTCATGAAGAGTTGTGATTAATCCAGTTTGATCGGAATTCCTCCGATCAATCGTAAACCTTCTATCGCAAAACTACTACTTAGAACTATAAGCTAAGAAAGATAACCAACAGTCTTTTTCAAGACTATACCAACAGTCCTTTTCAGGACTCCAAAAACCTCAAGAAAGATTACCGAGAGTCCTTTTCAGGACTCCTCAATCCACCCTTTCTCTCACATGGTGCACCCGCAAGCCTACTGTATATCTACATCACCATGCAATCCGACACTTACAATCAGCATCTAACATAGATATAGTTTATAAATAGCATTTTTCCAAATGGTTCCAAATTTGACATCAAAATGTAATTCCTATCGCTTTGCTCCCTCTTATAAATTTCACCAGCCTGGGATTCAGTTTTTCGTAGGCAGCTGTGAAGGAGATCTCAGTTGAAATTTTCTCATTAATTTCCATCTTCCACTTGTCACAATGTGCTTGAAGAATCGTTGGTGCTTGCAAAAGCATGTGGAATTTTGTCATTGATATAATCTCCTCTGTAAGGCATTCCAGCTTGTTCATGGCATCACCGGTACTGTGGGTGCATAATCACAGTAAGTCCTGAACCGCTCCTCTGATCTAGGACTGAAATACTCTGGAACTTCCGTTTTAGTGTATAGTCGTCTGGTATTGATCTGTCATTTCTACACCAAATTCCTTTACTATTTTCTTGATACCTGCTACGGAGTGTTTCCACTTGAAATCCTGGCAGGTCAGGAGCTTCCAGCTCATCTAAAAGTCGACTGAATACAACATCATTATAATCATAAAGGTCCAATTTCAACGAATAAGAAAATGCACATATACTTTAAGTTGTTCAAAAAGGATGTATATGCTATATTACATCGTTATATACCATATTGTAGCCTCACCGAATTAGTCGAAACAAAATGCCATCCCTGATTAGGTTGCTCGCTATTTCCTCCCTTGTTTTTTTTTAAATCTGTTTTTGTGTGAATAACTTGCACATTGGCCCTTTCCCCTTATTAGCCACTGATTATTACAAGATTCTTAAATCGTTTAGACTCGGTCTGTCTTATGAATCGAAATGTCATGTTATTTATGATGGCTTTATTAAACTGAGTTCTTGTTCCCCAATCAATCAATCAAGACAAAGTAAAATAAATATTTACATGAATTAAACTTTATCAAACTTTAGAGAAAGAGGTGAAAAAGGCTTGAAGGGCATATATTGGCAAACATGTTTGCCCCCAACAATTTAGGCATACAATTGATGGATTAAGACTCATTTTTCAAATTATATTGTACTTGGCACCATTTTCTCTTGTTTTCAAGTAATAATGATAATAATAATAATAATAATATGTTTTGTTTACCCAGGGTAGCTTCATCAGTATTTATACTGTTCTCCCTGAGGGCCCTGCAATCATATTATGCAAGTAGGAGAGGGTTGGTGGATTGGCATGTCACACAAAATGGTGGTGGTGGGGGGGGGGGGGGAGGCAAATTATGAACCCCATTAGTAATAACGTACATATACATTTTTCACAGTGTAAGTTCTGTCTATTATTTTGATCTATTATAGTCTCATATAATTCAGTAATGGCCAATTATATGGTTCCTGTTACAAACCTGTAGAGTAGATCTTGTTCGAATTTATTCCATTTTTAGAAGGGGGAGCAAGTATTTACAAACTTTTCTCCTTATCATTTGATTTTAAATGTTTTATGAAATCTTCGTGATCTATCTTTTAAATTCAATGTACTTTTTGAATTTTGAATTCTAAACCCCATCATCCAATATCTTCATGATTCAGACTGAAAAATCATGACTATCACCTGGATCAAAATCTTACTTTATGTATCACTCGACTGATAGCCTACATCATTTCTGAACATAAACCCTGCCCTACACAACATAATGCCCCAATCCCAACATTTCTCTTGAATTTAATAAGGGGAGGGGGGGGGGGGGGGGGGGGGGGGGGGGTGGTTCAAAGGAGGGAGGGGGTGGGGTGAAAGTTCTGAACTACATCATGCACTATGAACATGCTTGTGGCTGCAAATCATGTCTGTCACTTGGAATCTGGTCTCATTTGTATATATTATTTGATCTATATCATAATTTGGTTTCTGAAACACATTATATATCGGTTGAAAGGCATATTATTTCCATATTAACAGGAACTAAGAGATATATATTATTAAAATATGATGAAACTGTCTCATCTGACATCAAATGTTCTATACAAGTAGTCATCTGCCTGATGATGGCATCTGCTCGCGATATATTTTATTGTTTGTGTCACTATGTTACCCCTGCTGAGGAGAAGACAGCCCTTAGCAACCCAAATTGCCATTTTGGCTCACATCAACTTTAGAGCGCTCTAACCTTTTGGTTGGAAAAGCAGCGAATTCAGAATTCGGATACAATATTAACCATGTTTCGGGACAGTTTTTTAAGAAAGTTCAAAGCCAGTAGTTCTCATAATTTGATAAATATGGAGAAATTGGAATTTTAGTGCAATTCATTAGATTGATAGATTGTAAAAACTCACATTTTTGGCTCAAAATTTGTTATGCAAATCATCCCCAGACCTATTAAATGTGTTATCAATCTGTAAAAAGCTTAATTCTCTTTCGTACGACAACTCACACATCGTAAAATGAGGTTCTTTAAAAAAAAGCATTCTCTATAATTGTACAAAAAGAGGATGCCTTATCACTGATCGGGCCTTTTGTATGTTATATGCTTCTTAAAATGCATTTGGGGACCCAGTTGCTACTTTGTTGTTTTTGAATCACATGCATGAATTATGATCCCGTGGGTTTCTAGAAAATCCAACAATTAACAGCTTTGTCATTTTAGGGTATCACTATCCTTTACATTTTTACTTCTAAAAGTTTTGTAAACGACAGTTTTGTAAATAGTTTTTCATAAATGCCTGCCCTAGTTTTTCATTCATAATGCACACTACACAATATTCGGACAAGTATTTCGGACAATTCTAAAATAACCTACCGTTTGTCCAAATATTAAATCAATAGTGATAAGTTGAATCTAAATCGAAACTGTACATAGTTCGCCTGCCATTATCAAGCATATTTGATTACCACATATGTTATGATTAATTATGTAATACATAAATATATTCAAAGCTAATTAGTAGTTTTCTTGTATCCATATCAAATCATAGCATATGGTAATTTAATTATCTTTAACCCTAAAAAGGCCGGGCTATTTGAGGTCTTAGTACGACCGGGGGGGGGGGGGCATTATGGCCCCCACTTAAGATCTCGGCCGCGAAGCGGCCGATCGCCGCGAAAATTTGTACGCATGTCAAGTGAAGTGTATAGAATAATATGATAATTTCAATTTTTAAAAAAAATCACTCATTTGCATATTTATGGTAATTTATGCAAATAAAGTCATACAAATCACATTTTTACCCATAAATCATATTTTATTCATATTTAAGCATTCTTTTTTACTACATATATGCATTAGACCATTCTGAATAATAATACGACAAACAAAAATTGGAAGAGCCAGCTTATTCCTTATGTTATCCCTTGTTTTGATAATTTCTTATGTATTTCATTGTTTTTTTAACTCATGTATTTCATTGTTTTTTTAACTCATGTATTTCATTGTTTTTGTTTTTTTTAGTTCATTTCTTACTACAATTCAACTATTTTGACTCCCAAAACAACCACCTAAACATTAAACAAGACCCAATAACCCATGTTTGATCTGTTTTTAGGAAAAATGACTTTTCCATATGTTTTGTACACAAATCACGAAAATGAGCGATTTTCGGGCTGTCATGCAAAGACAAAAGGTCACGTGACCTTGTAACCGTAGGTCCGATTTTCAAAAAATTAGTTTAAAAGTTGCGCAAGACTCGAAAGAAAAAAGTCAGCGAGCGGCGGGGCGCCATCCATATGCGTTCCCGAGCAATCGGAAAAATCGTGGAGGGGGGGGGGGGGGCATAATGGCCCCCGGCCTTATTAGGGTTAATACAACTCATTGTACTGTAGTTCTTTGTAATGTAATACTTCGCAAAATAATGTTTAGAATTGTAGAACCAATATCTTGTGTTTCCGCAGATATCAATTTGATGTCATATTAATCTATTGCCATTGTATACTCGTTGACGTGTATCATGTCATAACATAATTATAATCTACCATTATTTATAATTAGTATTGTGTGCTGCGATTAATGATTTCAAATTGTATTGAGTAAAAAAGTAATTAATTGTTCGAAGAAATATATTTTCCATGGTTTCACCTTGATCAACACAATATTGACATAGGAAAGTGGGGTAGAAAAAGGGGAGACTGGTATTCCAACTCAGTATATTTAATTTACATAATGATGTACATGTGTTACATTATTATTATTGCAGTGACTCTCACATACAAATGTTGTTACTGTGATTGACATTAATCGCCCGTTCCCTCTATCATAAAGACAATTATAAAATCATTCCCTTTAGGGCCCAAACACTCACGAGCTCAGCTTTTACCATAGGCCCTTGCAATTTCACTCTTCTGTTTAGTTCAGTCTTTTAACTTAATGCATTTAATCAAATTGATATGAGGTACTCACTTTGTTATGGTCTATGCTAATAAAATCCACGTTTATTTGTATCACTTACTTTGTGACATCATAGCAGAATGTTTAAAATATGTGAAATAAACTAATTTGAAACTGAAGTATTTAATGAACTAGAAGCTCATAGGTCATATGTGATGGTATATGGAATAAATATCCTGACAAAGCACAGTGGAATACGTCTTCCCCCCATCCCGGAAACAATAGACATTGCCCAAGAAAAAATAAAGGCAACTGGAAGCGAGTTATATGGTGGCGCTCTTTGATGCTCCCAGGCAGATACGTTGATTAGGAGGGTTTGGCCACCCGTTTCGAGTTAGGCACATTATTGCCAATATTGCTCTGTTGGAAAAGCACAAAACAAAAGATGCTGCAAACAACTGAAACCAAGTCGGCCAAACTATGTGATTAGATGGCTCTTTTCCTTGACAGACACCTTGATGAGAACATCGTTCATCAGGATATGCATGATTTAAGCAGTAGTAAGTGGTAGTAGAGGCATTTTTCTAGGAATACAGACAACACTTACCCTAATCTCAACCCTAACCCTACTTGGTGCAGAAGGTACTCTATGCAAAATATCGTTGCTACATTATGTAAGTGGATATTTTGGAAACATGCCTCTACTACTGGTGAAAACAAAGCTTACAATCTTTCGGTTTTATATTATGTATCCCACTGACAAATATTATTATACATACTGTGTGTGTGTATCATGTGTAAACTGAAGCCCTGTTACGGTAAGAGCTAACGGGGCTTCGTCATTATGAGTCCACAAATATTTATCCAGCCTCTCCGTGTCATATACACAGTTGCCCATTAGGATGGAATGATATTTATTTTCACCTCATTTCATGAAATGGTAGTGACAATATGGGCTATTTTACATTGAAAAGGTGTATATCTTCCTAAACGGTTATCTAAAGGGTCATAGAGATTTATAAAAAAAAGTTTCTGAGAAGATAATTATGGGTTTCATTTATCGAGAATATCATATCATATCATATAGGAGATAAATTATTCCAACTTACTAGCAACAGTGTAAAATTATTGTCCATGTATTCGTAGAAAAAAATTTAGTTTAACATACAGTAATTCGGGGGACTTTCAGTGAAGCAGGAGTTGCGGAGCGTTTTATCTGAAGTTGTAAACTATAAGATAAGAACAATTTCCGTGAAAATGATTGATTTTTTTATAAAATGAAACAAGATCGTTCATTCCTGCCCCTTAGAATTCATCTCATTTGGTCCAGTTTGAATAATATTCACATATTGCACAGTCTTGGTATACATTAGTATTTTGTTACTTAATACAAGATTGTACATATCCCCCTTTATAGGTCGTCTTTAAAGAGTTCCTTTAAAAATATATATTCACATAATACATGTGATTACACAGAAGAAAAAAAAAGGACAGAGAGTTGAAAAAAGGGGCGCGTAATTTGAAATTACACTGCTTCTTGAAATCGTGAATCTGCAAAAAGATATGATTGAAAAATAAAACGTTTTGAACATGATGAACAGATTAGTTGCAATTGCATTACCTTTTAACAACTTAATAAATGGAAGCATAATAAATTACTATGAAAAAATAAGCTTTGGGGGTAATAAATGCTTTAATTTGGCTAAATACAATTCATTTGCATTACAAGAATTAGAAGGTTAAATTTGTACACCGTATACATTTCTGCTTATAATTGCATCCAAGCAGCAAACAAATCAAGACATTACAAGAAAATACAAGTGAGTATGAACAACAACATGACAACAATGCAATACAATAATTAGAAAAAATGAAATCAAAAGCCTTCCGGGTCCTGTTTCATAAAACTTGTTATCAATAACAAGTTACCATAAGTGTTTTAAGCTACTGAATTTGGGGCATTTGATTGGCTGAGATCAAATTTGTCATATAAATGTACCATTTGTTACTGATAAACAGTTTTATGAAACAGGGCCCCGATCCCAAGTACAATTCTCTACAACAGATTAATATACCTATCTCGTTGCATTCTTCATGTTCTGCACAAGAGCTTGGTACTTTTTTTTATGTATCACTTGTGTTGAAATAATATTTCCTGTCTATTTGCGCATGAGTACAGTGACTAATTGATTGACTAAATTAATATCTTTACTTCAAGAGAAAAATAAAAAACCCAAACATTTATAAATAACAATATATTACCATGGTCCTTTTCCCATTTATCTGTAACACTATTCTTACTATAGCTTTACATTAATCTTTCTTACTTCGACACTATCTTTACAAAAATGGGGTATCAGTCGACAGATCTTTAAACTGCGCTATTTGAGAACGATCAAAACACGCAAATGTGACAAAATTCGAACCCTTACCAGAAAGCAATATACATCGATGCATACATTGAGAGGAAAAAAATACTGTGACATTGTCCAATTTTAGTGATCACATACTACAAAGCTCGAAATATCATTTGCATATAAATACGGAACTACGTGATGTCGGAATGTTTGTTTTTGCTATGTCAAAATGACACATCCGCCTTTCCTTGTGAAAACTATACCGCTTTATTATGCTCATATTGCCATGATTCTACTAGCATTAATTTTCCTTTTTTTTAAATATACATTAATTTACATTTATATACATTTATCAGTTCATGAATAATGAATAGTTCCAATTAATTTTGATTAAAACATTAGGGTGTCAGATGAGGGGATCCTCGTTGTACTTTTATTTCTGCACTAAAAATATTGTCGATTAAACAAATCATATAACATGAAAACAAGGTTACAATTGTTATGTACCTTCAACTCTACTCTCTTATCAAACAATGCATAAGGGCTAAATTTGTCTTTTCGTTTAAAAGAATGGTGGCCATGATATTAGGCCGTTTGTATAATTATATATGAGGGCCGTGACTTGCAAATTCATGGATAAAACGACTGCGTATTTACATCTTCATATACTATAATGTACAGTAAAGAATTATACATAGGTTATCACAGAGTCTGGTAGTTAGAACATGTGCAATGGACATCGAATTATTCATAACATTAGACAAAGGGTGTAATTTCATTTTGTAAAATGAATAGTTCACAATGTTAACTTTAATCAGTTATGCAAAAATACACACTCATTAATATACTCTATTATAGATTTAAGAAAAACTCAGCAGTTGCAGAAACACTGATGCAAAAAATGTACATGGGCACATGCCATGCGGATTTGTGCGTGTGTGAGTTGAAGTGTATTTTGACATCATTGGCAAACCTCACTCTAAAGGTGAGGCATGCAACTCTATGTGATCACCAAGACAAGGGCCCTGATGCATAACACTTACCATTGATGGTAACTTTGCCATCAACGGCAACTACCAAGGTAACAGGGCTCAACAGCCAATGAAAATCAAGGTTGCCATGGTAGTTACCATTGATGGCAAAGTTACCATCAATGGTAAGTTTTGTGCAACTGGCCCAAGGTCTAACTGCCCACCGTTAACGTCTGCATGCTGACAAGGTACCCAGGGTGCATGAATGAACCTATATCGTGTCAGATGACATGCTTGAACGGCTCCCAAACTTTGATATGTCCATTTAGCTGTAAAAGCCTTATATGAAAGAAGTAATTAATGACTTATTGATTCTGTGTTGTCCTTAAACTTCAATACCTCAGTTACACTGACGTGACTAGATGGCACAGAAAAAACAAACTACATCACCCAGAATAGCCAAGGATTAGTAGATTCGGAGTTAGTTTTGTGTTGATTTGGCGGTGTGACTGGTGTATTAGCATGGTTAGTAAGTGCAGTTGCTATAGATCGAATCGAATTCCTCAGGAGCTAACGTCTCTGGAGTATTTTGGTCAATCGCATCATAACCTTCCTCCTTGCCAACATTTCTATAGTCCAAGTTCGCGTAATCGTCTTCAGGTTTAGAGGCGCCGCTGGAAAGACCACCGGTATTCTCATACATAGGTTGTTCCTCATCCAACGAAGTCTGCAAGCCAAACTGATTTTCGTAGACGCCTTCAGCCTTAGGCATCTGTCCATTTGATTTCTTCTCGTGATCTTTATCTGCAGAATATGGTGTGTCATCTGTCCCAGGCATCTCCGCTGGATTCAACGTCTTCGTCGACGTTCGGGGCGCAACGCATCTGCCTTGTCGTCGGCTACCATGTGTTTCAACGTGACCACCGTGTTGTGTAGCCCCTTCTTTCTTCCCAAAATCTTGACAGCTTTCAGATTTCGATTCTCTGTCTTTTCGGCCATTATTTTCCAAATGACCTAATTGCCCACCTGTGAGCATTCGGGGTTCTGGTGCCCACCCGTCTACATCAGATTCCATTTCAGTTAAAGTACCATACACGTTGTCGTTATGCATAGAGTCATTTGCTGGGTCAGACAGATGCGAGGGTCTTTGAAGATCTAAAGCACCGTATACATTCTTCCCAGTTTCTTCATTTTCTTGTCCGAATGAACTTTGGAGAGATCTCTTTGAAAGCCGTGATTTTAAGTCCGAGGGTGACCTAAAGTTCAATGAATCATATTCTTCTTCATCATTGAGAGTAACGTTCCTGTCCATACTTTCACCGGTACCTTTCTGTTTGTATGTCAAACGATTCCATCCGAGCTCCCGGTCTACCGTAACACTCTGAGGGGCGATGTCATCATTCTGGTATCGATCGAATTTATCATCAAGTTCAGTCAGTCCGGATTCGCCATTCACTCGTGTTGATGATCTTTTTAGGCACTGTCGTGTTCGACAGCTGCGTTGCGATTCCCTTGCGGAGCTTTCTGCAACGTCAGGTCCGTTAAAGGAAGTTTCACCAACTTCTTGATAATCAGCAAAGTTATCAACTTCATCATCCGCAACTCGGGATTCAAGCGTGAAATATGCAGGCGTTTCTATGGCATTATCAGGTGACGTAACAGGGTTGTTGAAGTCATTTCTATTTAATGACGCGCGTGTGTCATAATTGGAGATAGCTTCATCCACTTCTTCATATTCTTCGCAATTCTTTCCCTGGGCTGGATTTGCGGCGAGATGATTGTATGGACCTGGAATTGGACTAGATATACGGTTCTCATGCGGCTCGTTGCAGGGTACAGACATCCCACCGTCGGAGCGGTTCCGATCTTCGTCGAATTCCTCATATTCGTTGTCCAGAAAAGGCTCCGGTGTGGGACAAATTGTTTCAGATGTCATGTATGTGTTGGGCCTACTCGATGAAGCATGGTGACTTGTGAGGAGATCTGGAGTAGGAGGTTGGTGATTCAATGACCCGGAGTCTCGGCTGTTACCCGTACCATTGTTTTCAGCATGTGATACCTGTGGGGGAGTCCTTTTAGATGATGACCTATCGGTAGGATAACAGGTATAGGAAATAAAACATCTAGTTTTTATGCGCTTTGATATAAAGTGTTACTTATTATAACTGCGTACAAATAATAATAAACGATTGGATGTTTCTATAAAGGAAACATATGCATACGGATGTGTTTGATTTCTTTTAAAGAGGGAATGGAATTTTGTATTCGCTCTTAAAAATTCCACATAAAGACAAGGGCCTTGGTTTTGTTAACGTTAAATGTAACGAAAGCTGAGGTGTAACGTACACGATGAGAATAATATATTGCAGATACGCAACGACGCAATTTTCAGAAGAAAAAAAAATGCCTCGCACTATCTTCACCTTTTTCTCCATCTGATGTATCCGGCAACACACACGCACGCAAGAACTGCCACTGCCACTAAGGAGATTGCCAACACCGGCCGATGAGACCTCGGGCTCTCTACAAGATTCACAGGCGAATTAGAAAGAAAGAGAGAGGGAGCGAGAGAGAATTTTTTTCTTCAGGAATGCTTATAAACATATGAAATTATGAATGATTTGTATTGCAGATCTTTCACAGGTAATGGGAATAAGTCGGTTTCATTTTCGTATCATTTTGCTAATGATACCTAACGCTGTCGGCTCACTGTTAAACAGTCACTAACGCCGTGTTAGTAATGTCATTTTGGCGGTGAGATGACGATGTCATGCTAATAATTCACCTTTGCCCATTTGTGTAAGAAAATTGGTTTTCGTTTGAAGGCAACCCCGAACAATGTTTTGTTAAATCTACAGGGTTCACCGTTCTGTGTCGACCCGTGTTTCTTTGCAAACAGGCAGAAACTTTCACTCCCCTGCATTTATCCCTCTTGCATACGAGGTGCCATCTTGTTTACGTAGGACTGCATTATCGACTGATGTGGTGTTTGTCGCACCACAAGAGAGTCATTATGGACAAAAAGTGACTGCTAACTGAGCTGGGCAGATATTTCTGTTTTTTTTCCTGTCTAGACTATACTTCAGCTGACAGGTTTGATTAGCGCAGGTAATGAAGCAAACAAAATGACGCCGAATGTGTACGTGCCAATTGTTTTCGACTCACTTTTCGCAGCTGATCCAACTTTTGTTGACGAAGAAGCAGGCTTAGCAGTCACAGTGGTTGGCAGAGGTCGTTCGTTGACAGGTAGTGGATTCAAAGCTTGTGTCAGAGGGTCCGATGTGTCGTATCCATCAGAAGGTATGACGCTCGTTGACGCAGGTGTACTAGGCTGCCCTTGCGTTGTAGTTGGGTTCGCCGTCGAAGTCAATGTTGTTGGCACTTTGAACGTTTAGAAAATAAAATGCAACGTTATCGGAAACAATTATAGCAAAGAGGTTTTAGGGAGGGGGCTTGGGGGGGGGGGGGGAATTGTGCCTGTCTGGCCCAAGCCAACCAAGTCGAGTATAAAATAGAAAATGTACCCCATTTCTGCAACGCAACTAATTGAGACCCGAAAAGATAAGAGAAACAGTGAACACTTTCTTTGGAGGGGTATATGTGAGGTCGTGGTCGCGTGTGTGCGTTTGTGGGTGTGTAAGTGTGTGTGTGTGTGTTCCAGACTTTTGCCCCCCCCCCCTTACCAGAGAATGCTGGATGTTCTAAATATGATCATACGACGAATATAATTTGCAAGTAAGTTACAATATACCCGTCATTATGCATGTTCCTTCACAACATGATTAAAGAGGTATGTATGTGTGTGTTCGGGTGGGGGAAAGCGTTGGATATGAGGACCTTTTAAACTGATAATGTTATCATATCAAGCAGTGGCACAGTAGTTCGAGATATAATCAAAGGGAACCTCACCCCCCAAACAAAAAAAATATGCCCGTTGATGTACGAAACCCCTTACGAAAATGTACAAGAGAAATACATAATAAATGAAGACATTCTTGGCATGATGTGATGCCTTTTAGCATGACATGGGTGCAGCCATTTTTTTGAAAATGTGACGTACCAGTTGGAGTGATACATGTATCATGCACCAAGCTTTAGTTGGAAAGACGTTTTAAATCAATAACAAAACCTTTACTTTTCAAAAAGGAACAATGATAGCAGGAGAAGATAGAAAATATATTTGGTAAAAAATATATAATACAGGGGTACAATTGTAACTAATTCATATACAAATACTGGAATTTAACAGTTGAAAAATCTATTTCTCTTAAAAGAAACCTTCATCCAAGAAGAGCACCAACTTATTTATGCAATTGTACGCGTTCTGGCAATTGTAGTACAAAGGATAATATCAGGTGAATGAAATGCTTCATCACCACGCACACACATTAGAAGGAAGCGTCCATAAATTTGAAAACATCTACTTGATAACGACTTCACATAGTACGTCACGTTATCAAGAAAATGGCGATGCTCATGTCGTGCTGAGAAACTGTATATTATTCTTGCTTCATGCTTCTCTCATGCACTTTGGTGTGTAACCTTGTACACTAATGGGCAAGTTTATAATACACTTCTTAGAATATATAAAGTTTTTTTTATTGGGGTGAGGTTTCCTTTAATCATCAAGAGATCAATAAGTCGGCAAAACATATTAGTTAAGCTGCACGCAATTTAATAACAATTTATATTGGACTAATTTCAGTTATTGTTCCATCGCATACTGAAATTTCAAAGCAGTAAGCACAAAAAGAAAGAAATATAAAGAGGAAATGCTTTCATGCACCTTTCGATACATTTTTACATTTGTTAGATCTTGTACTCACCTGGCACCAGAGTAGCAACTAACGAAATATTGAATCCTTTGTATGTATAACCCCCTTGTGATCCGCCATCACTCGTGAATCGAATCCAGATAAAGGGGCCACGAATTGTGATGTAGTTTAGTGAATATATTCCAGAAATATTGTGCCTTCTCAGCGTGGATTCCTCAAATTCAGATGTCCGCCCCTCGTATAGATAGAGAAAGTCCCTAAATGTCTCGACTGAGAAATCGACGAAGTGCACTTCAACTTGGTGGTCCGCTGGAGCGATCGCATGCCAAATGAGGTTGAGATTGTTGTCATATTGAGCAGGGTAATTGGGTGACTGTAGGTATTCCGTCTTCCCGTGGTTGAAATAGATGACTGTGATTTAAAAACAGCAATAAATAAGTACATAATAAAGAAATACGAATAATGATAAAGAGTAAGAACTTTAAAAGCAGAACGAGAAAGAGAAAAAAGTCGGTAAATTATCTTTGAAGTTAAAACACTCAAGCAACGTGTCATTTTTTAAATATCCGTTAATCCGAATAGTTTTTCTCAGAATGTGTGAAGAGTAAAATCGGAAGAAAAGAATTAGGCCTTTATTTTAACGAGTCATTTCTTTTAAATCGCATTCGAAAATCTTACAACCTTTTTTTTTTCTTTAAGGAAAACTTACAATAACCTGTTTTCAAGTCCTATGCCCATTCAAGCATAGCATTAGATTGGAGTCGCAGTTTAAGCTCAATGGAAAAAAATACAACAAAAATAGAATGATGGAAAATAATGTTAGCTTGCTTTGGTCATCACATAGAAAGGATTGCTTAATCCAGTTGTGCAATAAATTCATGTAAATTCATTTGTATAATTCTAAAATCAATCTAATTAATTTTCTGTTCTTTTTTTATCGATTGCCTGACCTTGTTCAAATTACAGAATTGTGAAAAATGCGAAATACAACGTTCATTTGTGGATCAGTAGAATTATATTCGATTTCACATACTGTCGGTATTATGGAACGTATAAAACTCGCCTGGTATTTTTGCAATGAGCAGTGCCTGAAAACCTCCGAATCTGTTTCCTTCGTTACTCGTGAATCTAATCCATAGATAGGATCCCATGGATGTAATACTTTCTGTGATAAACCATCCAGACAGAGACGCCCTCAACGTTGACCTCGAAAAATCGGATGTCCATCCTTCGTAGATGTACACGAAGTCTGAATTCCCCTCAGTTTCAAAATGGCGAAAATGAACATGGACTCTGTAGCCCGAGGGCGCTATCACTTGTAGGGCGATGTCGATGTTATTTTCATAGTCTGCGGGGAAGTCTGGCGAAGATTTGTTCTTTGTCTCAAAGGTATCTAACAGTACAACTGTGGTTTCGATAATAGACGAAAGAAAATGAAGGAAAAAATGAAAACATTTTGAAGAATATTATCATTCTCCTTGAAATCCAATATATAATGTTTGTTCCCCAGTATTTGTTTTATATCTTGAGTTTGAGTTTATTATATTAACAACAAAAATAATAACAAGTAAAACATAATGTATCAAGCATGATTACATAACATATAACAATATAAGACATGATCGATAACATTACACTTGATTAATATAAACATTGTTTTACAAGGTATGTTGTATACAAATGGAATAAAAGATTATGACTTGTTTACACTTTTGTTGTTAAAGGGGGTACCAGAAGTTAGCACAAGTGCTAGTCGAGTCTGGTTCCCTATATTTGGCAAGAAATTGTAAAACTATTTTTTTTACTATAATATATTACATACATATATACATGTAACATAAATTACATTATAATAATGAAAGTGAACAAAGAAATAGAATAGTCATTTAGAAATATTCCTTACTTAATATATACATGAAAGTCAAATGTGTGTCGACTTCCGTATCAGAACCAAACAAACAGTACATGAAACATATATCATTATCTAGTGATCTTTTTAGAAATTCTCTAATCAGATATTTCTTTTTGCCATTTTAAGAAGTCTTAACTTTTGTTTAACTCAAAGGATGTTAGATGTGTCGTTAACCTTCTCCGAAAAGCATTTTTTTTAGATCGTATTGCTCTTAAAATCATATGGTATACTATTTCATATTTTCACGCCCATAAATGATATTGAAAATTGACCTTGTGTGGTTTTGCATTTAGGCAGATATAGTTGTCCATGTTCTTTGCCCCTTGTGCCATATCTGTGCTCTATTACCTAACAGTATTCAATTAAGGAGTGAGGAAGATTGCCACTAATTCGGAAATGTGTGTTAACTTAAACACTTCGTGTCAGACTCTCTAAAAGATCATTGAACCGTACAATTATTCCATAGTCTGCAGATGTGGGTTATTGTCATTTGGTCATGTTAGTGGAGAAAGGTTTGGCCAATGAAAGCTTTCTTTCCGTTGAAAATTGAAAATCTACCGACGGACCTACAAATACATTCAGAATGAACCCTCTCTTGGAAAACAAATTTAAACACTTCAAACAGTCTGAATAAAATTGTGCAATTAAATCGCACGATCTATTCAGTGTAACAACGTAAGCCTTGATACGCATGTTACTCACCGGTTGTCTCTACGGTCATTAACAGGGCCTTGAAACCTGTATAGTACTGATCGTACCAATTATTACTGGTAAATCGAATCCAGAGGTAAGCTCCAACCGTGGTGATATTCCTTTGGACAGGTCGTCCGGATAAAGTTTCCCCTCAGACCTGAAGACTGGTACTCTGATGTCTTTCCGTCGTAGACAAATACGAAATCACTGTTATACTCTGTATTGAATTCGGAGAAGTGGACCACGATGCGATATCCCGAAGGAGCCCTCACATGCCATACTACGTCGATGTTGTTATCATAGCTTGAAGGAAAGTTTGGTGAGGTGAGGATTTGTGTCTCATTTGTCTGTAAAATGATAACTGTGACAAAAACAAACACAACATACTTAACTTTTGCAAAGTTATCAGCTTCATATTTTCACACTAATACAATCATGCCGTGTTAATCGGAACAATGTACTTTTATCTGAAAATAGAAGAGGGTGATGCTATCCTCTTGCAATTCCTTGTAATATATAATTAAATTTGATTTGAAAAAATAAACAACACGACTTTGATGACTTTCTTTCTCAAACATGTACTCGTCTACACCAAAGATAATATGTATATATATTATTTTCCAGATGGATAGTTCATACACATTATGCCCTTTTATAATAATATGTCCATTTATATAGCGCAGCTACTACATGTAGGCCTCTATACTCTACTGCGCCTAATACAAAGTACCACATCATTACTCCGGCTGTAGCTAAGCCGTCATGATCAGGCGGTAAAGAGCATTCAAGGTTATTCTTCCTACCGGGTACCCATTTACTTAAACCTGGCTGGAGAGTCGAAATTAAATATGTACATAGCATTTTCACATTCCAGTTTTCCAATGTGAAACGGATGAATAGGAAGAAAAAGTGGGGAAAATCGTTTTGAAATTTGTTCTCGTAATATATATATTTTTTTAACATAACGAAGAAACCTGAGATATGGTTAAACGAAGCATATTTAAATAAGCGTGATTTCAAATTGCTTGTAATTGTCTGCTATATGGGAGTTTACAGATAGCACATGGTACAAATGACCCCAAATATCCACAGATCTTTTACACATGGAGAAGTTCCACTTTGAGCATCTTAGAATAATAACTGCCAAAGTCTAGATGTGCTTCATGAATACCTTTTGTTTGCCCTCTTGAAAAGAATACTTCCACCTGCGTATCATAGAATGTACCGTTGGTGCATAAATGAATAATGTTACATAACTTTCATGAGCGCATATTCCAGTATTCATCTCTGTGGGTTTTACCTTTTTGGTACAAATGACCTTTATCTGCCCATGCGCAGATTGTATCTATTAACTCATAGCCTGCCATGAGGCTGCATGCACGCTATTGTTACTCTGCTTCTTGCATGCTAGCACGCATTCGTAATAGCAGTTATTGTTCATGCCCATTGGACTGTGCCTAGTGTTTTGCACGCGCTATTGTTAGTACCATCGCGTTAATCCGATTATCTCGTTATAAATCTGGCACTGGGGGGATTAGCCCTGTGGCAGGATAAGAGTTAACTGGCATATTGTATCTTATTGCGTATTATCATTTTCCCAAGCATAAATTATAGGTTAGCAACCTGAGAAATTAGATCTTTAATAAACTCACCGGGTATCACAGCATGAAGAAGGGCCCGAAAACCTGTATCCCCGTACATGCTATTGCTGGTGAATTGAATCCACAGATGTGATCCAGCTGACGTTATATTTTCTGGGATAGATCGTCCAAATAGAGACGCCCTCAACGTTGACCTTGAGTAATCCGATGTCCACCCACCACACACAATTACGGTGTCGTACGTCTCCTCGGTTGTGAAATTACTAAAACGAAGCAAAACTCGGTATCCCGCCGGAGCTCTCACATACCATATGGTGTCGATATTATTCTCATATGGCTCAGGATAGTTTGGTGAGGTAAGAACTTCTGTCCCTTCCGTATTCAAAATAATAGCTGCGTCAAAACAAAAGAGAAAACTGTATTATTGATGATTACTGGGAAATTGTGAACTTGCATTTAGTACTGCGAGGCATTTTCGTGTTAAAGAAAGCAATAATGTCAAACAAATAGTTGATTTTACGAAGTCAATTACCCGACGCTGCTTGAATTATGCTACTACCCGCTGTATATCTTTTTATATCAGTTTTAATCATTATAATAATAGTATCAATATTTTTCTTAATAAAATTTTCATTATGATTACTGTTATTAAAAATTTAATATTATTATTATTATTATTATGAGAACTTTTAATGTTGTTAGTATTATTACTGTTATCAATATCACTTTTAATGTTATCTTTATTATCATTATGATGATTTGCTATATTATTAGTAATATGCCTAAAAGAAGTGGTAGTAACATTCGTACATTTGACTCTATTTGCATTTTACTAGGTTCTGTATTTTTCAGAAACAATTATATGTTTTTTCTTTGATAAAATGTTAGATCTGTGTCGATCTGGCGCTGCTCAGTGGCTGCCGGGCTCACGATCAAATGGGCAAAATAAATTTCCGTTTCGGTTTAATAAAATTTGGAGTGGACCATTACAGATTATTATTGTTATTATTATTATTATTTATTATTATTAAGTGGCTCCAGTTTTCATAATAAGACTATACGCATAATCACATTGCAAATGTTTGCTTGATCTTCTTGGAACTGATTTATTTTTCAACCGCCATATTTTGTGGGTAGTTGTAATCTCATACACTCAACTTGGTAAACATATATCTCACCTCGTAACTCAGCACTTAGCAAGGCCCGGAATCCTCCGTATCGATTCCTGTTAACATCGTTATCACTTGTAATCGAACCCAAAGATAGGATCCTTGTGAAATAACGTTGGTTGGGATAAACCATCCAGACAAAGACGCCCTCAAGGTTGACCTCGAGTAATTTGATGTCCATCCTTCGTGTACAGCTACAACGTCGGTATTTTTTTCGGTGGAAAAATAGGTAAAACGAATCCTGACTCTGTATCCTACAGGAGCGACTACCTGCCATATTGCGTCGATATTATTGTAGTATGCTCTGGATAGTTGGGTGAAGTGAGAATTTTCACTCCTTCCGTATTCAAAATTATAGCTGTAACATCAAGGGATTCGGATGAAATTTTATTTACATTTGTGTTAAAATATGAAAAAAAGTTATATTAAAAATGGATGGTAAAATTAGACAATAATTTAGTGGATGTTCTTCGGATGTTCTCTGTTACAATGTATTGTACGATTGTTATCAAAACACGATGATTAGGTCATATATTAGGTTTCCACACTAGGTAAGTTTGAATCTGGTTCTGTGTTCCTTTACTACAGCCAATATGTTTAGCCAGCGTGGCATTGAATTTAAGGCCAATAAAGTGGGCTCTTGTCGGCTTTGATATGTCTGCTGTTCTTTTGTTCCCTACATCATCGACTGGTTAGGCATAACCTATCCCACTTGTTTCTGTAGAAATGCCATGTATGTTAATAGTGTACACTCATTCTTGTATCCAAGTATTAAATTCGCACTTGAAATCGATTTACCAATTTGCTTATTATATTGCGCAGAGTACGCCCCGTCGTCAATTTTTCGTTTGGCATTTAGGATGAGTAGCATTGACAGTTAGGATATTGAAGGATGTTACATATTGAATTCTTTAGTATTCAAAAGGAAAGAAAAAAGAAAGAAATGTAGAAATGAAAGGAGAAATAAATATATATAGAAAACCCGTACACAGTATGGATCTTGTACTGGCACTGGCCTTGGGTACACTTCGGGCATATTACGGTTCGATGTTTAACATAGTCTTAACATAAAATATACCTAACTCACTTCGTAACTCAGCACTTAGTTGAGCCTGGAAGCCTCTATTCGTAAACAAATAATCACTGGTGAATCGAACCCAGAGAAATGGTCCCTTGGATGTAATGTTGCCAGGATTAAATGAGCCAGACAGAGACGCGTTCCAGGTTGACCTCGAGTAATCTGATGTCCATCCTTCACGTACAGTTACAACGTCGTTAATCTCCTCGGTGGAAAAATCACTAAAGTGTAGCATAATTCGGCAGTTTGTCGGAGCTATGACCTTCCACAAGACCTCGGCATTGTAGGAGTATCCGTTCGGATAATTAGGAGACTCTATAAATGCCTGTCCCCTAGCCTGCAAGTGGATAGCTGCAATTAAGGGAAAATATGCATAATTCCTTTGCTATCTAACCTATGGAAAAATGTGTGTGATTAAATTAATAAGCGGAACCTTTCACATTGGATAAATTAAACAATCCATTTTGCGTGTTCTAACGAAAAAAACATTTTGTTGTTGTTGTATTTATTAACATTTATTTCCTTCTCAACAGTACAATATGAAACACAATGTATATATAAATTATATATGTAACAATTATTTCAACATAGAGTATACAGTAAATAATTCAGATACGGAAGGAGGCGACAACCCGGAAAGCATAGCGTTTACGGGCAGTTACAATGTATTTACAATAAATTGATCACTCAATAAGCCTTCTTCAGACAAGACACGGCAAAACTTGTACGTTTTGAAAATGTTATGTAATAACGTAAAGTTCAAATTCCTTCACATTATTTTATCGATCTTATAACAAAGAGCTAAATGAAACGCGAAAGTCCTTTGTTGCGTGCAGTTGCCATTCATTAATATAGTATTAATGACTGCTTTGAGAGAAATAGTTGTTTTTATACGCTCTCGGGAAGGTTACAATTGGGCTATTGCCCTCGGCGTTTTTATACGCTCAAGGGAAGGCTAGAATTGTGCTATTGCCCGAGGCGTGCCGAGGGCAATAGCCCAATTGTAACCTTCCCGAGAGCGTATAAAAACAACTATTTCTCGAATATTAAAGCAGTCATTAATACTTTTATATGCCGAAAAAAAAAGAGTCAACTTATGACACCACCTTGGCCTTTATCTAGTTTATCTGCACGGTTGTTTTTTATGAGTGTATCTTTGAGAGTAGACTAAAAAATAAAAAATAAAAAATAAAAAAACTTTTGTCGAAGATGGGATACGATCTCTTGCGCACCAATGTTGATGAGACTAAAATCACCGCCTTAGACCGCTCGGCCATCGCGCACTGATACCAATTGTAGCAGTTTTCTCTGATGTATACATTAAAATGGATTGAAAACGGCTTCGCGTGCTGGATGCTTCGCGGCAGCTCCATTAAACGGGCCCTTCTTTTACTTTTGCAATGCATTGGCACGAACTTAGATCAAGATCTATCGGCAGATGTTGATTTTGGAAGTTTATTTTCGTCTTCATGTCAACAATGCAAGATAAAATTGTCGGTAAGATCGATCGAGATTCAATTGTATTGAAATTACCGACCAATTCATCGCACACGTACGGTATCCTCGATCGCTCAGACCATTTTTTAACATGTCAACCTATGGGTATTTCACCAAGACTGAACTATTTTCCCGGTAACCATGGTTACTGGGATTTTAGAACTATTTTTAGAACTATTACATGGGTTTGGATATTACCGGGAATTTTACAGGAATAGTTAAAGTTTATGAATGCAATTTCGACCAATCAGATGGCTGGATTTGTTAAGTGAGGTATATAACATGTAATATAAACAAAGACAACTTTTTTTCTGCGGCGGTTTACCGCGCTATTTCTGAGCAAGCCTTCTGTATTTCATCCAAAGTCTTTTTCTAGTTTAAATCAGTGTTAATGAAGGAAAACTAAGAACGCTATCTGCACTTTATGTTGTTCTTATTTTATTGTCTCCCTAATTTCATTATTAAAAAAAAATAGTTTTTCCCTCTTTCCCGTTGCTTCCGGCATCTTTTCCAACGAGACTGGGCCTTTTCTTAGAGGGTTTGAGAGACCGACGCACAGTGGCCCAGGGAGGAACCAAAGTGCGCCAAAACTCATTTTGGGTGATTTATTTTTTTAATTTCTTTTCTTGCCCAGTTAAAAGACAATACATTAAAGAATACCTCAGTAAAATATTTCATTCCGATGTGCACAATAAGGGTATAAATTTACTCTTTCAAACAACAAAAACGTACATATTCACAGTTTTAATGCAAAAGTG
>JAVYIG010016947.1:0-28675 GCA_035222895.1 Strongylocentrotus droebachiensis
GAAATCATTCTTGCGTCAAGAAGATGTTATAATCAGCATAAAGCATAAATATTTTTCTTTACAATGATATCAAAATTATTATATTTTACGCTGTCCCAAAGTCAGGAACCAAAAAAGATCACGCTCATGTTCATGAATAATTAAAAAAAAGTAGTAAATTTTGTCGATGTGATAATAGAGAGTTCTGATTGGTCAACTACGTCAACTACGTCACATATATTTTGCTTTGGTTTATTAACATTCTGAATACCACATTTTGGTAACCATGCGTTGTGGCGTGCGCCTGTAATGCACGTGCGCGCAAGCCGTCTTGACAACAATCTAAGGACCCGAGATCAAATACTTCACCTGCCATGTAGAAGATTCTTTTCTGCTATAATTCTTTTTTAATCATTTTTCTAATTTTTTTTTCGGCTAGTCGATGGCGCGGCGGAGCTCCCTGGAGTTTAATAATCAGTTATGCATTGCCATTGCTCAGACGGCGAGCGTGCACGAGTATGAAATCACACAATTTCGCGCTATCATAAAAAGAACAAATTGGTAATTTCCGGGTTTTTTAGGGTCTTAATTACTATGATTATAAAAAGAACATGATTTTGCGTCAATTAGGTTTTGACATATTTTTGATCAGTGACTTTTCATCTTTCGAACAAATCTCAAAGTGGACAAATTTATTTTGTCCCAAAGTCAGGAACCAAAAGTGAAATTCCCGGGTCAAAACAGCAGTTGAAATGTTACAAAAATAACGTCAATAAAAGTTGTGAAAAATTATTGTTTACAAATTGCGAAATATGGCAAATTACATATCAAACTGATGCTGAAAATCTCGAGAGTGACTTTCCGTTGCATGCTGCCATGTTGAATGAAGTTAACGACCAAAAACGCAGCTACATGTACACCCCTATAAATCTCACTGAAAAGCGCATGGAAATTCAGCAGACGTAAATGTTATGTGATCGCCAGATATCGCTGAATAAAAATCAGCTTTCAGCCTCATTAACGCGCGCGCTGCGGTCTGACTGCCTGGTTCCAGAAGGCAATGGTTTAATTGTAAATATTCCTCAAATACAAGAAAAACTTGTTTTAAATTGAAAGGATTTTTTTTTTTTTTTTTTGGGGGGGGGGGGGGGGGGGGGGGGGAGTTGTTTCAAATGTGTTTCTCATATTACTGATATAAGAAATAACAATGCACATTCCTTGTAAATTATTTCTATGCCAGTCATGCAAAACAGGCAGAAAAGTGGAAAGAACTTTGATGTAATCTTAGATCATTTCAGGCAAATTTTTGCATCAGAGACAAGTTACTGATAGATGATGAAACCTGTGTACAACTTGTATCTAAATCCGTTTCCACAATTTCTTGACGGTTTCACATCACAAATCACAATCTAAAATCAAGAAACTCCATCCCGTCTATCATTCCAGTTTCTTGGGAGCACCCAGTTCACTGATAACATTCTTACACGTCAATTTTGAGCCATGCTCCATTTAAAAGTTTCAACAAGCCCCCGCTTTTCGCAACTGAAACTAATTCTCCCACTAAAACTCCCACAAATTGTCTGAAATTGAGAATTCTTTGAGCAAGCAAAGAGTCAAATGCTCTCTGTATTTTTATTTTCACCATCCAAGGTCTCATTCACACGATGGGAAACATTGTATAAAGTAATGATGCATTGAGAATGCTACATGTACATTGTAAGAGAACCATGAGGTAAAAGGGGCACATACAGGGGGTGGGGGTGTTTAAATATATACAAAGTTACAAAGAAATATTGTGTACATGTATATACACATCAGATGCTAGTTTTGAAAGGAAGTGTACTTCATATTGTACTTCTTGGGTTCCAGCCATCAAGTTGTTTCTATAGTTAGTTTCTTCTTGTGGGAATAAGCTCTAATGTCAAAACTAAAAGGAGAAGACACACCCTCAAGATTTCAAAGCAGACAACTTGAGATGACAACAACCAAAAATGATTACCGCTACAAAACTAGATGACTTATTTATGAGGCTTGGTTCTTAAAAGGAAATATTTGTTAAGTTCTGGTAGGTCTATACATGTACAATTTCAAATAGAATTCTCACAAAATTTGACAGAATTTACAAAGAAAATTGCTCAAACCTACAAAGCATTAAATATAGATGACAGTTAGAATTGATCAGAGGGCCTGAAAATCACCTAGAATGAGCTATTTTGTACACAAAGAAGCCTAAACGATGGTCTGAAAATAACTCGCCAGGGCCTGAAAACTGGCATCCCTGTATAATAATGTATCTGACTAATAACTTTAAATTAATATGTACTCTTAGTGGGCAGAGAAATATGAGGAAATTTTGTAAAAATTGTGAGCAAAATTGTCAATATTCATTTATACATATTCACGTATGAGGCTGTTGCCACAATTCTGTTTACATTTTCATATGTCTGAACATTTACAGTGCATTTTCAATAATTCAGTTTTTGTTCTTGAGGTGCAGTTCTAGAGCCTTTAAAACTTAGTACCCAGACAGAAGGTACACGATGTAGATACAGACTAGATATATGGTCACCGGAAGGTATTGACAGAAAGAACTAGGAATCCCTAGTGAAACACTGTAATGAGTGATGTATACATCCTACAGTAGTGGAGAAGTAAAATTCCAAAGATTCCTGTTGCATTTCAATCTTTTTTTCTTCACTTCTTTTATTTTAGTTTCAATTCAATGCTACTCCTTACAAGAGTCACTAGCTATCTGTATTGTGCACAGTGCTCAGTCATTTCAACGCCATTTTTTAGATGCCGGATATATGGGGATTTGTAGTCACGCTTATCCGAATCCCTCAGAAAACGAGTATTCAAAGATGTCTGATGAAGGGACCATTGTAAACCATATGTGTGTGTGACAGTACATGTAGCTAGCATCAACTTTACATTTTTTAAAAAGAAAAAAAAATATCTTGCAGGTAACTAGAAAATACAAATTAAATTGACAAAAAAGATAAGTGAGTAACTTTTAATGTGACAAAAAGAAACATTTAGATAATAATCAATTTCCAGTTAATCATTATTGATAGCTCTTTTTCATTCCAAATGCGATAAAAATCCTCAAATAAATGAGACGTATGCAAAGTAAATTTGACAAGAGTATCCAATTAAGGTGTTCAAATGACCGGAACCATTTCAATGACAAACAATTTTGTTACCCAAATCCCTCATAGATTTTCTCAGTAGATCTCACTTACTGCAAATATTGTGGGGATCAATGATTTCAATGAGCTATTCAAATGAGAGGCAATCACATAGAACAGTAAACAGCCGTAGCATTTAGAGTTGCAGTATTGAGTAGAGTAGAAATCAAAATCTATTCCCAAAAGAACTCTTTTGGAAAAGGAGTGTGCTGGAAGTTGGTATTTAAAAGCAAAAAAAAAAGGGGGTGTTTATAAAAATTCAATTTAAAACAGTAAACAAATTTGGTCCACAAGTATATGGGGAGCATTGCAATGATGATGACAACATCAGTAAGGAATTACATTGACATTGGTCATTTACTTATTATGATATCTGGTAATATGGTGCAATCTGTGATAACTCCTAGACACAATAGATTTCTTACTGAAGCTTATAACCCCCCCCCCCCCCCTCACTTGGTCCAATATCAAACATTCATCATGTTGTATGCCTCCTCCTTACATTGACAAAGAAAACCTAATATACAAATCACAACAGTGTCAAACACTTATTGTTCCAGTAATAAGGAAAACATAGCAGAGACAGTTCCATAACTAGTTCAGGAGTTTACTGCAAGTTTGATAGTGAAGAAGTCTGAGAAAAATGGCTGTGCAATTCTATTAACAGTTCAGGATTTGAGCACAAGTCTGGCAATGTTAAACACATACATTTTTCATTTTTGATAATGCCGAGTTCTATGATTAATTGCTATGATTAATGAATGTATGTCAAGTACATTCACTGTTCATTGACATTGGTTTCTATAAGTGACTGTAAATAGGAACGTGACATCCGCGCGGGTATGACTATGTTGACAATGCATGCTCATGCCAATCGAAACACTGTTTACAGTCATGCTATCTTGATCAGAGGCTTAAATCACTGCAGAAAAAAAGTCAATTGCGCTTATTGATTTGCAGCAATTGATTTGAAGCATGACCCACAATGTAAGGAAACTGGAGGGAACGGATTTAGATATAGACTGTATGCATGCATGTGCCGTCATTGCCTTATTAGTAAAAATTGAGGAATTGCAATGCTTAACATGTAATTAGTGGGGGGGGGGGGGGCTCTTTTGTATGTGAGTAGGCCCTACACCCGTCCCCCCCCACACTTAGTGTTATTTAGGGTACGCGTATACATGTTCCCTCACTTTGAAAGCACCCCATATCTCCAGTGTGTATAGTCAATACAGGCCGGATTTTTGTGTATTACCAACCAGACTTTGTTGCGTGAAGAACATGTGAATTGTTTTCTATATAATTTATCCATCTTCTAATGTTTTTTTCCATCATTCTGTTTCCTACATTTTCAATCATTCTTTTTTCAATCCAAAATATTATGGACGGACATAATTGTTTGTAAAGTCAATGTGATACACAAGTTGGCGATTGAAGGATGAACTTGTCATGTAATAATAGAGCACGCAATATGTTCGATGTCCCCCTTTAATAAAATGATGATATATTACATAAACACAACTATGGACAGTATATCTCTATAGCTGGCAGGTACTAGCTAATCCTCCAATCTGTCATAATTACCATGCATAACAGTGAGTCCGCCCATCACGACCTCGCTTATAATCATTGTTAATTAAGGTTACAACTTATTGCACAAATTGCCGCTCATCATCATTATGCAATGAACATTCCGCAATCAATATGCCAAAAATGATCAACAGAAGGGTCATATGAATTATAGCACAGAGTGATAAAGTGGTGAGATTTAATACTTGGAGATTTTGATCAGCTGGATAGGATTTAAATGGCAATTTACATTCTTTTCTGACAAATAATAAACTAGATATATTTAGAATAAGTAATTGGTGTCATTATGCAAGCTCAATTTAAATTATTTCTAAAATACATACATATAAAAAATAACCACAATCTTTTAATCAATCACTAGTTAAATAATATGGCACTCATACTTAATATGCCAATTTGAAATATGGAGTGATTTAAATCGATTCCAAAAAGACATGCTTTTGCACTAAAAACTAACACTTTATTCTTTAGCTATTTACAACCATCCATTGTAGTAAGTAAGAGAGTAAGATTTTCACAAAATTTGATTTGTGATCAATCTGACTAAGTAGCAGATCTAGGGATTAAAATTTAAAAGGGTCATGAGAATGTATACTTTGTGGAAGCCACAGAATGAGTGGCACAATGTGAAATATCAACTATTATAGTGTGTCCATTCTGTCTTTTTTAATACTAAGCTGGTCGATGAGTCAGACTTGATGACGAAAATCATGAATTAGAGTTGGCAATTTGAACAAAAACTTGACCTCTTATCAAACAAAATGATACCAGGCCTAGGCTAGCTGTATCTTTCTTGATTGTATTATAACCTAAATCATACAAGTATTGATTATTAAGTGCTCAGCAAAAAGGTTGGTATTAATTGATATGAACTACATGCATTTTTGAGCAAAATAAAGACTCCTCTCTCTCTCTCCTCCTCTCCTCTCTCTCTCTCTCCCCTTCCCATCTCCTCTCCTCTCTCTCTCTCTCTCTCCTCTCTCTCCCCTTCCCCTCTCTCTCTTTCTATCTTTCTCCTCTCTCTTTTCTTCCTCTTCTTCTTCTGATGGTACCCCTGTTTTATTACAGGTAGAATTATGTGTGTGCTGTACTTGTGCTCCAATGATAAAAATAAGAAACTATGGTACATATAAAGCAGTTAGAAAAATGCCCCCCCCCCCCTCTCCCCTCTATTGAATCAAGTTTGCAGTTTGGAAATCTACATGTAAATGTATTTGCTGTCCATACAGACAATTCATTCCCGATTCATGAATAGAGTTTCCCAGTATCAGGTTAAAATGCCATACAGCTAGGATCCCTCCAACTGAAATTTTCTTTCTTCTTTCCTCGATGGGAGATCCGGACTAAGAATAGGATTTATTCTTCTTTCTTCTCTTGGCTTTTATTGTGAAAGAAGGAGATAGATCTCTTTAGCAAATCTCAACGAGATGGAGGGGAGAAAAGGGTAGGGTCCCAATGGTTTCTTTTGTGGGCTTTAGTTTAGAGCTCAAATGAAATCAGAACACCTCTTGAGATTATTATATCCACAGCAGCCACCAGAACAATTCAGTAAGTCATTGTAATTTTCAAAGAGACCTGGACGGAAATCATCCAAAGTTAATCTACAGTCAGTAGTCATGAATTTTGTTACCAGAGAAAAAAATCAAGAACTGACTGAAAAATTACATACACAAAAGCAAATTCATGCATTTACAAGATAATGGATTTTATTGACAGCGGAATTGATGAAAACCTTGAGTTACACCAGTAGAAGTAATGTCAAATCATGCCTTAATTCATCATCAGGGCGCCGCAAAAAAAAAAAAAACTGATGCAAAATTTTGGGCCTACATGTAATAACGTTGGAACACTATTAATACTGGTAGATCATCTTCAAATTCAGCTATTTCCTCCCATTCACAAAGTACAGGTACATGAACAATGTAAATGCCCCCCATAGGTGGAAGACTGGGGGGGGGGGGGGGCAGGGGCAGGGGTTGGAGATGGATGAGGGGTAACTGAAAACTGAATGGTATATACATGTATGACGTCACAAACTTTAATTCAGTCAGGGATTGACTATGAATGAATGAAAGAGAAAGCTAGCTCAGAGAGAGCAAACTGAGGATCAGGCATGTTCCAAACAAAGCAATCGGAGGGAAATCGGTTTGAATTACGCATCTTGAGCTGCTCTGTCAAGAAGTCAACGTTCTTGCGCAAATATAACGTGATTCTCCCTCCTCCTCCCTCTCTCTCTCTCTCTCTCCCTCTACCTCTCTCTCTCTCTTCCTCCCTCCCTCCCTCTCTCTGTCCAACCCATCTCGATTCCCATATTGATTCTATTCTTGGACATTCAATATTTGAGTTGGGGGTGTGAGAAGGGGACAAAGGACAA
This sequence comes from Strongylocentrotus droebachiensis, assembly GCA_035222895.1. Taxonomy (NCBI): domain Eukaryota; kingdom Metazoa; phylum Echinodermata; class Echinoidea; order Camarodonta; family Strongylocentrotidae; genus Strongylocentrotus; species Strongylocentrotus droebachiensis. The sequence goes on from JAVYIG010016947.1 coordinate 7,132, forward strand.
ATACATATGATGGACGTTGTAGATAGAAGAAAAGAAAAGGGCACTGCCTGCCTGTAAATTTGACATGGTATACTTGAATTCTGGCAACCAGGGGCACACCTTTGCAATGTCATGGATCTCTTTCAGATTTATGGATTTCATTGTATAATTCCTTTCGGTAGTGTGGTAAATATATAATTGGGGCAAAATCACTAAGACTAAGAATAGCCTACACTTTGAGATGCTTTCAAAGAAATTTACAAACAATGGAGGGGGGGGGGGGCAGATTTCCCTTTTCCCTTTCAAAAAGATAAAATTGATACATAAACCTAGTTGATATCATTTTACAGGGATGAGACAGAGAAATGTCAGCAAATTAAAGTGACCCTCTTTTATTTTCTTGTTCTGAAAAACCCTACAAGCACACAATTACCCTGAATTAAAGGGCAGAGGGGGTCCATGTCATTTCACACAGAGAAAAGACGATTCAGAGCCTTTAACTGGAAAACTAGATCATGCGCAAAGTCAACTGATATTTCCCAAAATGACTCCTCAAATACAAGCATATTTGATCAGAGGACACTTGACAGGCTTGGCATAAAGCGAGAACAAACATGGGCCTTCAAGTGGGTCATTTCACGTTAAGTGTACACTTTTTGAAAAATGGGGTTTTCCCCATTTTGGCATCTTTTAAACAATTATTATTTTATGTTGGCCATTTTATTTGATGGACCTTATCAACAGCAACCTACAGTTCAATTTTCATAACACTGCAAACATTATTTCTGTTAATTTCAGCATTTTTAGTGCATTTTTAACGGAAAAGGGATTCTCATTTCATAATTTCGATAATGTTCATTGATATCTTACATGAATCTATTGAGAGTTGTGTAAAATTTTAATGTTTTAGTGTCAGCACAGCCACTATGTAACATCATAAAACTTATTTGACCAAATTTGACCAATAAATGTGAAAATGATGAATATTTTTGTAAAAGGCATCTTTTCCGTTAAAATTAAAAACATGTCCTCTCCATAACATTGAGGCCAGCAGCAGTGACTTAAAATGATATATATGGGCCTAAACTCTATTTAAATAATCTTCAGAATGTTTGAAAATGAGGACATGTCTCAAATCAATGAACAAAATATGTGATATATATTTTATTGCTTGGTTAATTTGATGACTTTATTTTCCGTTAAAAGTGTGTCCTCTCCATAACAGGTATTTTCTTCATATATTAAAGCACTGAGGCTTGCACTATCTATGGCACTGGTATACAATAATAATATGCCTCCATTTAATATCATGAAATGTGATTTTCCATCTACATATCTATAGATGGTCAGTATCTCACACTAATGCAATGTTAAACTGAATGTCCTCTCCATAACAGAGTTACCCATTGTTAACAATGTACAGAAACAATTATTTTTTTATAGTATAATCACTTCCTTCATGTAAGAAAACATTGATATGTTGTTCCACTCAGTATAAGAATTCATTAAATATCATGTCAACAGCTATAATTTTATTTTGGTATTGATTTTCATTAATTCCTCTATGTAATTGGGTAATTTCTGAATGCAAAGACAGAAATATTCTCACAACATAGTCTGATATTAAATACATTTTAAAGTGCAATATTTGTAAGTGTGTAACTGACAAAATCTACTGATCATTGCAATCATTTACCACCCTGGTAGCAATATAATGTATGCCATTAGGTTGTTAAGGAGAGGACACATTTTTTTAACCAGGCACTTCAAGTAGGGAAAACAAATCCTCTGACCTTTGCCCCATATACAGTATCCATCAAAATAAACTATACGTTCGCTGTAACGTTTAGTGCAGTAAACGCAGGTGCGCGTTAAAAGGCCCATTATTGCACTTATCGCACACAGGTGCGATAGCTGCGCCTGGGTCCGATAGGGCTTATTGCACTTATTGCACTTATCGCACCTGCGCCTGGGTCCGATAGGGCTTATTGCCGGCCCTCTTGTTGCACCTCTGCGCTAGCTTCGATAGGGTCTACTAACCTACTAGCGCACCTGCCTTGCCCCTCGAACTGCACTGTTGTATAGAAAGAACGAAGGGAAAACGAAATGGCAGAATTTATGGTACGGCATTAATAAAAGGAAGAAATATCAAATGAAATCGTGAACGGAATGATGATTTTGAATTTCATTCCCCCGTTGAAGTACCGTCTTGTTGTCCTTGAGTACTAATATTAATTCACAAGGACCGATTTAGATTTGAGGCGAACGTAATTTTAGGTGAATGTGGGAGAGGACTATTTATACATGTACGTCTCACTATTCTGATTGGAATTATCAAACTACAACTACAGTAATTTGTTTTCCCAGGTCCACGATCGAGAGTCCCAGATCCCAGTACAGTATGCACTCATTTGCATACAGCCAATCAGAGCAATACGCTGTCTGTGTGTAGAGCTTCGCACCGTTTCGCATGGTAACCGTTTCGCATCACGAACAATTGTTTATAGAAAAATCAGTTCTCAACAGTTCTCAACCTTTACAAATAAAGTGCGTTCGAGAAAAAACGAAACTTTGAATTGTCGATGTTTTATCATATCTTAATCTCAATTATAATTAATAAATGACACATATTTGTAAAGCTGAGATCCCCTTCTTTCATTTGATTCACATGTTGCAAATTTAACACACGAGCGCTTTAAAACAATTTGAAGAAAGGTTACCAAAAAAAAATCATTTGGCGAACTGTATCTGAATTTCAAAGAGAAAATCACATTTCTAGAAATTTCATTTTCTACCTCTTTATATGAAACCTTAATCAGGAAAAATGAGCCAGGAATAAAAAAAAAGTTCTGTTTGCTAAATTAAATGCTTGCATTTCCATAATGTTATTAAACGAAATCGTTTTCACTTGCTGCAAGCAAGTGCCTTGTTATCTGTGAAGAAAAAAAAGTTGTTAAAGACAATTGTTTTGTTATCTGTTTAAAAAAGAACTGTGTTAAAGACAAGCAAGTACCTTGTTATCTGTTAAGAAAAAAAAAGTTGTTAAAGACAAGAAGTGTCTTGTTACTGTTGAGAAATAGAACGGTTTTAAAGACAAGCAAGTAACTTGTTACAGTACCTGTTATTCATTTATCAGTTAGGACTTTCTGATCAGTTATACCAACAATTATGGAAACCTATATTCTCATATTGTTTTGCAGGAATTTAAAGTAAGATGTTTTTTTTTCGCTTATTACTCACTATAAATACTAGTTTAATTGACAATATGCATGGTATCGGGACATTTCCTACCTTATATTGCGTTATCTAACTTGGTATATGAAAATCAAAAATAAAGACTGGTGAATGTATTGATTACAAAAAAAGTAAATTGCATTTAAACATTCAGATGTCACTGTTAAACAAAGTGTCCTCTCCATAACATACAATGTATATCAACAAGTCACTCTTTGAGAGTTTGGATTATAGAAAAAAGAAATAATAAGACTTGTATATAAAAACTGGTGTATCAATAGACAATATCAGTATTGTTTTTATTGTAAAATACTGTTTAAATAACATGAAACAATATATGAATAACAAAACTTTCACGCCATATATTCTGAGATAAAGTTGGAGTTGTAATGATGGTGAATAATTTGAAGTTTATCCTCTCCAATATATGTCACTTGGCTCATATAATGTTCCAATAATCTATTGGCATGTTCTTACAGAAATGTTAGAAATGAATGATGCATAGCAATTTACATATCAACTAATATAATAAGAGTTCATATTGCTAAGATTTGTTGTTAAACAAATGTCCTCTCCAAAACACGTCAATGAATTAAGTTTGGAAGCTCATATTTGATTAAAACTCGCATTCACTTGTTTTTTTTTTACACAGCATCAAATAATTTAGACATAAATGCAACACTGTATACCAAATTTGAAGTCTATATAAGAAGAAGGACAAGAAATTCTCATGTCATTAAATAAATTCAACCTCCCCATAATTCAGTTTCCTATAAAATACACTAATTTTATGGCAAAATATGGCTTAAGTGAATAGGAAATAAGTGCATCAACATCTGATAAGTATAAAAAGGCATATAAAAGTACAGAAAACTATGTGTATACCATTTACAGGTATAATAAAGCTGATGTGTTCTTTGTTAAACAAAATGTCCTCTCCAAACGCCTATTTTTGTTACTGTATTTCAATCGAATATTTCTATATGTAAACATGGACTTGACGCTCTATAATTTTACACATTTCTGACATATACCCCAAACTTTCAGAATCTGTGCATCTTTTGCTCTAACAACAATTTTCATTTTTGACCCCCAGTGAGAAAAAAAGTGTACACTTAACGTGAAATGACCCAAGTACAGCTTTGTGGTTACTCACAATAGGCCTGTCTTCACTATCTCTTTTCACTATCTCGAGATTGCCAAATATCCAGCTAGTTGAACTATCCCGATCGCAAACTATCCAGCTACATGTAATTTGCGTCTTCATCAGACCGAAGTAGCAATTTGAAGGATATTTGGTCAGGATTATCATCCCAAGATATCTTGGGATAGTTTGCAAAATATCCCACTATTTGGCAAAATATCCAGCTATTTGTCCCGTGCGACTTCACTAGACCGAAGATTCGCAATACGCGCTAACGCTGAGCAAAATATCTCGAGGTCGAATCTCGAGATGATGAAGACGCGCCCAAATACAGAGATAGTTTGGGAGAGAGAACAAATATGATGTGGTGAAGGTCGTTGATCATTGTACAAAGTCATTGGTGAAAAGGTTGTTATTTTAATAATGGCTTTCAGAAAAAACTTTGTTATTTTATTGTAATATGTTAAATGGTTCCAATGAACTGAAGTTTTAATCACTACCATGACTCCATTTCAATAGTGATTTGATAAATGGATATTGGTTTACCATGCTGATTGGTTATTATGAAGTCACATTAGTGCAATTTTCATGGAGACGTTCATTTGCATTAAATCGTAGGCCTGTTGCGATTAGTTGCCCTTGCTTTCCAATTGTGAGATGATGTGGAATGATATATGTTGATACTTATCCCATAATGATTGATTATTAGAAGTCAAATCAGTGCAATTTATAATTACATATTTTCCAACTAAAATTAGCTGCCTTTCTGTAGCAGATTATATTACCCTTCTTAATACAAGTTTTGCCATTTCCTGTTTGGCAAAGCTTCATTTCCATTTGTAATAAATCAACTTCATTGTAAACAAAAACTGTTTTTATCAGAGCATGAGCAAATCATTTGGGACCACTAATAGACTCAACAGAAAAAAATAGTCAGAAACCTATATTTGTTCGTATTTGTTCAATTTTTGTTGTGCGTGGGCCCCTAGGGCAATTTGCCCGAAGCCCCCCCCCCCCCCCTCAATTAAAAGTTTTCATTTGGTGTGGTGCCTCCCAGGTAGTTTTCTCCATGTGCATGTACAGGCATTCAGTAATTTGTTCTTTCAAATGTTAGCATGTGGATATACCTATCTCAGAAAATAAAATTGTTGAGATATTTAATTATGGGTTCCACACAAACCTCTTTTTGGGGGGAAGGGGCAGGGTCAAAAGTGAAAAGTTGCAAAGTTACATAAATCTATAATCAATTGCAGAGCCTACCTTACATTTACTTGAGTGATAGAAAGGCCCTGACTTCAAACAATGTTATTTGCCTTCACATACCAGAGGCTACCCTTCTGTGTAAATATGTCCAAGTGGTTGGAAGAGTTCTTTTCAAGATTGACAAGCGAGCAAATAAATTCAATATATTAAAGATGTGCTTACTTTCTGACCTTTTTCGTGATTTGGTCTCTCTCTCTCGAGTTGCCCTAATTGGGAAAATCAATAACTTTATAAAATGATACCACAATAATCAAGTAGGCCTATGCTGAATATCTAAACGATGTACAGTGTTATATTGGTTTACGATGCCTGTATATATACCAGGTGATTTATATGATCAAAGTTCCTCAAACTTTCTCAATAATAATATAATATTGGTCAATCAGTGTTAATGTTAACTACACACACTTCTTTTTAAATTATGCAAGATCCATTATGATATATGTGTAGAATTTGAAAGAGACCTACACTACAACACATAAATACACCTAACTTCATGAACTGTTCTGGAAAAAAGTTCAAAAAACCTAGTGCTTATCTCTTTTTCATTATTACTTTGTTGCAAATTTTATAGCAGTATTATTAGATTGAAAGACAATTTGCTAACTGAATCATCAAATCTAATGGTCGTATTTGGCAGTGCTTGAGGCATAATTCACTTTAATTTTCTAACATTCCAACAGAACTAGGCTATGATTACAAATTCAAGAGCAAAACAGTTTTATTATACCACCCATAGCAAACAAAGTAGGGTTCACGGCTCACTTCATGTCAACAAACAAAGCATTTAAAATGAAGGATTAATTCTCACACCTACGCTCTTAATAATCTGAGTATGATCCAGACTTTTCATTTGATTTTGGTTAAAGGCCAATGCTAGGAAGTACTTTGGCTAAGCCATTTTTAGGGGGGATAGGACTTTTTAAATATTCTTCTTCGTAGTTTTTTCTTCTTCCTGTTTTGGCAACATGAAATTTCATAAAATTCATCCATTTTACTGACTGATCCATTAATTCTCTGATTGATCTTGACATTTAAACAATTCAACTGGATCAGTTTTGTACCAGGCTATACTGTAATATTTTGTTCCGTTGCAAAATGATCAAAATTTGTACACCTTTATATTGGTTTGATATACCTAAAACTACACAATCGAAAGTTTTTTCTCAGTAATTTATCTATCATCTTCTGCATTATACATGAACAAAGTCAACATCAATTTTAGGTCATACTACTAATTACATTATGAATTCAGAATATCCAGACTATGTGACATAAGTTACATGTGGTTTATACATGTGTGTTTTAATAGGAATAATGTGTTTCCCATGTTTTGAGCCAACACATACATGAGCATCCGTTGTTATGATACCCAGGTCAAAGGAGGATTTCCTTCAAAAGGAAAGTACAACACTGACGCCAAACAGTTAGTTGTCCTATTAAATGCATTGTCTTGATCAATTTCCTACTAAGGATGAGGGATACTTGAGATACTACCCTAATATTTAAAGAAAATGGTAATGACAACAATAACTATGATAATAATAACTTTGTACAGCACCTAGCACAACTATAACAAATAACGAACATTACCAGGTACAACCGAGGTAAGAGAGACAATCGTTCAGAAAGTGTCTGGTCTAGGGGCATACATGTACGTAAATACTCAGAAATTATGCACATATTTATTATATTATTCTGGGTCACACTTCCTCATCCACTCTTCTCTCTAGCCCACCAATACCATAGAGGACAATCTATTCACCTATTTTCATTAACATATCATCTGTTTGTTTCGAGCAAGAAGGGCATTAACTCTGTGTTTCAAGTATGAGTTAACGACCTTCTAGGTCTGATCAGTCAATATACCAGAGAGATGAAAAGATATGGATTTATGGGCACAGTATCGTATCAGCACAGCTTGATTCATCCCCTCCATTAAGACAGCCCATCTGTTCCTCAAACACAGCTTTGACAATACAAGTTATATATCCTATCAACTTGGAGTAAAATATGTAAAAGTGTATGACAAATAGACTGTATATGGATGGAAGTTGTCTTTTAATATGAAAAGCTACATAAAATAAAAAACTTTGAACAATCAAAATGAAATATGCTGGGTCTCAGGACAATTTTGCATTCTGAACTTCTGCAATTTTCATTCTACAAATTAATGTACATGTACATATCAGATGTCCTATATTTCAGGAAGTTCAAACAATTTTTCCTCAAATAATCAAAGCGGTATTTAAAAAAGTGAAAATTACAGGTGTTAAAGTATTCACTTTCACTTTCAGGAATTAATAACCTAATATCCTGATGAACTGTTTTCCACACCTCACCAAACAGGACAGCTTTTTGGCAAGGAATTAACAATGAGAGGAAATGAGATAAAATGATTCATTTATGGTGAAGAAAATTGGGATAGTTCCAGCTAGCATATGATAAGGGGTAGAAGCCTATATATACCATGGATAGAAAGGAAATTACATAATTTAGTAATCAAAAAGCATTGATCACTGTTTGCTATTCTGAACTGGAGAGTACAAAACTACTTGTACAGTTCATAACTGAACAATTCATACCCCCTGTGAGTTTGATGTTTTTTTGTTTTTTCGTAACTCACAAATGAAAGATGGACTGGTGGAATTGTAAGGGCCTTTCTTGAATACTCTTGGACGTCACATTGTAAAGAAACATAAATTGGGTCACTTAAATTTTTCACAAATTACAAAACTTTGTAAAGGTATGAATAATTTAGTTGTTATTACGGTATGTAGAATGTCACTGCAATGCTGGAACAGGCAGACTTTTTAACCAAATGTCAAAACTGGGTGTAAAAAAAACGATGGTTGTCCAATAATGTTGATGTGGATTGAAAAATAATATAGGGCAAACAAGGATTTAGTGTCTTTCATGGAATAGATGCTCTCCAGGCTGAAAACCAAGCTAAGAAAAGGCTAGAGACTCATATGCAATTGCAAAAAAAAAAACACCCCAAAACAGATGACATGTAGCTTTTCAAATTTCATTCATGCCAGCACGTACAGTCACAATGTCACTCTAGCTCTTTTTCATAGGATGGATTCATAGTTTCATACAGTATGTAAAATATGCAACACCGCTCACACATTTTCATGCAATTGAACAATTCACTCGTACAGGAGGCCTGCATATCTGTAAAAGAAGTTTAGAAGAATTATGAAATTGTGATGGAATTTTATAGCATCCTAACGAAGAAGGAATGCAGAATGAGGTTATAATTTCTTTGTAATAATTTTTCAAAGGGAAATTCAGAACAGTATGTTGTGCCATTCAATGAAATGTTTGCATTTGGATCTACATGTATCATGTAATCCTCCTTGTGCAAGATACTGTGAAATTTTGCCAAAAGGAGTGTCGACAGATATATCTTCTTTGCTCATATTACCTGATTCATGAAATTTAATCAAGTTGGCAAACACCACATATAAATCTGATTGATGTTAATCTAAGTAGATTAAATATTATTGTAACTGTCATAACAATGTTCCTCTAAGTCCACAAAGGTTGCTAATCAATGGAAACAATTAAAAGTTCAAGGCACTGTAAGCGAAACGAGGGCAGTGACATTTGAAATTGAATTTCTCTGACACAGCCTCTCCCTTTTTCCACCCTCGTTTACCTTGCAAAATCAATTTTGAAGTATGCATGAAACCAGAGTCGATATGCAGCATAAAAACAAGTACTGTGGGACTACACTCAATTTAGACGAGATTGATTCCATCAAGTAAGAAAACATGTCCAAATTTGACTACATGAGTATAAAGTTTCGGGCCGATATTCATGGATTGAAATTTGATTTTGGAGTGTGTAATTTGGTATTGCTTTGTAGGAGGTCGACTGTTCCACACATATAACTAAAAAATAAAAGGAGGTGGGAGGTTGCCAAGTTTATGAGAAATTTAAATCATGATATATCAATCCTAATATTGGGTTCAATACACAAACATCTTGTTTATTTCCAGGAAAACAGGTATACATACATCTCTCACGTGAGATGCTTTACAATTTATGATCAATTTATGATCAGGAGTATAACTTTCTCATTTTGCTAAATTTATGAGTGGAAAAAAAGGATCTTAGACTTTTAGAGGGGGAAAATAATAAAGATGCCTACTGTATTCAGATAGATGGTGCCCTGCCCCCCTCCCCATGTATTTCTTACAATTTTACAATAACGTCAGATAAACAGTTTCTAATCAGTGAGTACATATATATGGGTGCCTAGCTATATTTGCAATCAATTATAATTTTCCTTTTCTTAGTTTCACCAACTGACCTCTTTGCTTTGAGCGAGCCAGATTGAGTCCCTCGATTCATGCCGACGGAGATGGGGAATTTCGATGTCCGACCATTTTCTAGACAAGTGCAACATCTCAATTTTTGACTTGCGCTGGCTAATGGAAAAGGCAGCTTTTTTATCCAAATGTTTGTAAACCACCATGTCAGTGACAACAGCTAATTAAGGGTGGTCTGACAGTTTGTTTACCCACATTTCTCCATCGTCCCTAGCAACGGCAGAGTTAATGGTAGCCTGGAATGGATATCAGTCCTCTCCATTCCATTATCCTTTTTTTTTCTTGGCTCGATCTCCTCTTGCTTTGTCCCCTTCCTCAAAAATGGTGACACTTAACACTCTTTCGTAAAATTTTGAAGATTCATTTTACAGGACCACACCCTTGTCAGTCGTAATTGCTTGATGCTACGGGTGACCCGTATTTTGGAGAAGGGTCTCGAGAGCAAGAATGATGAGACAGAAATTCAAAGAAATTACTGAATTTGAGCTAGATAAACTACTTGATGTTGCTTTGACCGATTCCTACTTTATATTGGTAAACTTGTGGAGCTTGGATTCTCTCAGGATATACTCAGTAAAGTTGATACAATATGAAGCGCTTAATTGTGCTCATAATGCCAAATGAAGGTTTGTTGGTCAATTGTATGAAGCAAGTACACTGTATGTGGATCTACACAGGCTATCAAATTTAAGCTAAAATGCTAAATGTGCATACATGGTGTACAGTACTTAGCCGACTCAATAATAACATTTGTGATCAATCCTGCAAATCTAATCAATTTCCAAATATATTTAGCCGCCTAGAACACCCCAGACTACTTGTCAAGTTAGCATGACCCCGCTGTCCAATGTCAATGACATTTAAACCTCACCACCACACATTAATCAACACCAGAAAATGGGTCCAAATGCAGGGATCACAAGCATTTGGGCAGCTCGTAAATTTCACCGGAATCATATTGCCTTTTGCACAAACACAAGTCACAGCCCATTAAAAATAAGACCTTGACTTGTAAATGGAGTGGTAAAATCTAAAAGAACCACCCCAGCTCCAAACAATAAATCCATTATTATGGGACGGAATCCAGGGACTGGGAAGCTATTTTTTACCCCTTCTCGTTCGCCAGGTTGCCTACGTATATTGACAGCTAATCTCGTCAGAAGTTGGAATTTGACCCAAATATGCTATCAACGGAACCTTTGGGCATTTTCATGGAGTCCAAGGGCCAGTGGTTGTGTCAGTGATCTTGGAAGCATTATGTTGGTGTGTTGATGTAAGTCATATGATGGTGTTCCTTGTAAATGCTTGGCACTTGAAACACATAAGCTGGCTATCACTTCAGGCAAGGACCCAATCGAGTCTAGTGCATGTACAGGTGCAAATGGGGCACTCAATATGTTGTACACTGCCCAATGTTCATGTGTACCTCAATGAGCATTACCTACTATATCAAAATTATTTATAGAAATAATAAATGATCTGTTCTCTCTATTCAATAACCTGTGGAGTATGTTACTTCTTTCAAGTCTCCTTGAAAATCCTATTTGAAGAGAACCAACACACATCCATCCAATAATGGGACTGTGTATTTTATTGACCAGCCTGAATGATGCATTGTGCTTTGCTTTGCTACGTAATTGTTTGGAAGCTTCATTGTACATATTTCTCAGATTTCATTCGTCTAGAGATCAGTATACACATGTTTATCCATGTTCTATTTGTCACCATTACAAAGAATAAAACTGCTATACATGTACATGTACCATACCCAGGACCAACTTATCCAAATTGAATGTAGAAGTTTTTTGTGTTTTTTTCCCTTTCATTTCTTTATTTGGACTGGCTAGTGTGGCAATGACCTTTGACCTCAGTAGTGTAATCATTGGCAGGTGGTCCCGCCCATATCCATATGACCACATACTGGGGAATGGTCATTTCACCCACTGCGGGCAAGATGTACTGTAGCTTATATCCCAACACAAGACAGTGGTATACACCGGTTATTGCATTCTACACAGGACAACATGTGATCCTTGTTTTAGCCACTAAGGAGGCTGCCTGGGCTAAAGAGGATTCACCTGAATCGAATAGGACTTATTCAATCAATCAATGATTAGGCCTTGATTCATTTATGTACAACCTGTATGGTAGTCACATTAAAATAACTTTATGACAGACTTATGTTGGAAATAAAAGATGCAATATTGCTGCTTTTTAGTTGCAGTGGTTGTCATCATCATCACCATCATCATCATGATTATCAATATCATCACCACCACCACCAGTTTATGTTATAAATCGCTAAAACTCTTTTGACATAAATATACATGTATATGCAAGTGCTACACTGTTGGCGGTGTGGTACCACTCGTGAGTAGTGAAGCCTGCAATGAATTTCATTGGAACAGAATTCCTTACCATATTTCTGCTTAAACGTCAATTACATCCAGTAATAAACAGAAATCATCAGTATGGATACAACAGAATCCTGAAAATTGTCTTCAGAAATGGACAACAAAAGGGCTGATATAAGTAATCCCCTAATCCTGTTGATCACTTAATCAGTCATTAAATCCATCCATCCCTCAATCAAAGGCATAACACAGACGCTGGTGACAATACCTCCATGGGCCATTTCCTACGCTAATGATTAGTAATCCCTAATTTGAACCATGGACCCAACATCACCCCTGTATCATCAGCCTTGGACCCAGAACTTGTTCTTCTTGTTGTTGATCTGGGCCCCCTGTTGCATAAAACTTACCATTGATGGTAACTACCATGGTAACAGGGCTCAACAGCCAATAAAATCAAGGAATAAAATCAAGGTTTCCATGGTAGTTACCTTTGATGGCAAAGTTACCATTATATGCAACAGGCCCCTAGTGTATATCAAACCATAATGTTTTGCTAACATTGCACCAAATTATGGAACACTTTGCCATTACAAATAAGACAATCATCATCATCAATTAAAATATCTAAAAAGAAACTTAAGCACCATTTGTTTATGTTGTAGTTTTAATATTGTATAATTATTTTGATATTGTACAGAGCACCTAGAGCAGTCTTTTAGAGTAGATATACATTGTGTGCGTTTTAGAAGTTGACATTATGATTATTACCTCTAACACCCTAACATAAAACCTCATTGCAATCCTTACCAAATCCTACAAGTAGGCTTTCATCTTATCAAATTGTTAATCTCACAGGGAAAAACAAAATCGTCTCCATGTATTTATTTCCAGAGGGGCATTGATTCAAACGTGAACATAGAATCAACGCCCTTCTGGTCATGAACAGACAAAAAGTTGGATAAAATATTCAACAAGAAGGTTAATTGAAGCCTCAATATGTCTACATGTGCACTGTAGGCTACCAAACAGGTAGTGTAGTCCATCTAAAACATGTTCTATTTGATCAATATTTCAGATGGAGCTCTAGATCGAGAGCATGCATGTGCGTACGTACGGGGAATGACCATGCGAATGTGTAACATTCTCCACCATCTCTGTTTGATCAACGACAAACAATGAATGTTTACACACAGCACATAGAGAGCCCACTACTGGTGATACAAGGAGCATTTGGGAGATAGTCACAAAGACAACAAACAATGAATGTGTTCATCAGCAAGAATCCATGATCCTGTTATTATGCACTGGAATCAAATGATTTTAAATGTGAAACAGTGGTCAAGTTGGGCAAGATGGGCAAGTAAGAAAAAAGTTTTAGAATAATGGTTAATGTTTTATATATGATCAGAGCATGATAATGGTCAATCAATTCAATTTTAAATGACATAACCTAACTTATAATATTACATTAAATATTTAACTTGACAAATCTCAATTAGGTATAACATCTGTAGGCCCAATTAAATATCACTATGCTCATGAATATATTAAATCTAAATTTATATGAAATAGCACAATATAGCCTACATGTAACAGCTACTATGACAAAGGGGTTTGTATAATGCTATTGTTAATAACACTGAATTGGATCATTATACAAATAGGCCTATTTGATAAAGATAATGTTATCACGTTTTGTTTTTATTATCAAGATAAAGTTGTTTTAATTCATTAGTTTCCAAACACAACATCACACAGTTGCTGTAGAAACAAATCTGTTTGGGTAGTTGATCTAATTCTGGCTACAGTCCGGCCCGTAAGTGGTCCGGCCCGAAACACATACATGTGTAGATTAGAACTTGAAAGACAGTCTTCATAAAAAAGAAGGTCTGGCGCTTTTGTCAACAGGACAAAATCAGATATAGGCATAGCCCGCCCGAAGAAGTGAAAGGGCATTCAGACCCCTATTGGGATACAAGTTTGTTGTAAAAATGATATTTTATTAAAGTAATTTACACTAAGAGCTTTCCAGAGCCAAGTCACTCTCCGCTTATAAAATCATCTACAAGAGGGAAGTTTGAGGCTTGAACAGAAAATCATTATCAGCCCACGTCCTTCCTAGAAGAAAAAAAAATCCCTTCCCCTAATACCATCCTAAGGTAGATTAACTTTCCCCATACCTACTTAGCGCAGGTCCACTGATTTCGGTGAAAGCAGCGCACCGCAGGAATCAACTCTCGTGAAATCAGACCACTCTTTCCCCTTTTCATCTCCAATGTGTATTGATTGCCCTGTTTGCACACAGGGAGATCTCACCTATCGATTGCTGCGGAGGGGGACCCCAAGTCGATAAAAGCTTTCAGCAAAGGGCAGCCCCCTTGCATGTATTTGCCTTTTTTCAATACCATCATCATCTCCTGATTTTGTCTCCCAGTGGGAAGTGGAAGTGATGATGGGGATTTACACAAAGATGAGCTTTTCCTCCTTTTAAATGATGTCATACGATCTTATCCCTGGTACAAATGAGTAAATATTTATTTTCACAGCTTTTTTTCCTATTCAGAATGATAAGGTACCATTTAACCTTCTAAATGTATTCAATGATGCAGAATTAACCACATTTGCTAGGACAGCAGAAATACTAAGATAATACCTGAAAGCTGTGAAATTAATTAAGATTTTTCTGAAGATAATCACAAGTTGGCATTTGGCATTGATTGGAAACTTCAACTTTGTTTTATTTTATCCAGCCATCAATGCACATATCTAACCTGTTCTCTTCCATCAAACACACGATAGAATGATCATCCTTGTTCAGGGCCATGAGGAAGAATATTTGATGTTTATTTGGAGTGACATTAAATGGGTCCAGAGACACAAGGTAGTCATGACCAATAAATATGCTTGCAATATTAGAAAATGTACTTTCCGTTGTCATCTGTAATCCATTTCTTCCTCCCTGCAGCAGAGTCTAAAAGCTATCTTTGCTAAGAATAGATATTCAATATTGAATGCTCAATTCATCTTGGCAAAAATATTATTTTGGATTTGGTTCATGAAATTATTAATCCTTATCATTGAATTACTGGGATGGTGGACATGGAAAATAATAGTCTAGGGTACACCCTGTAGGCCTGTACAGTCATCAGACATCTTGAAATGAGTCATATCTTATCTCAGTTCTCAACTAATGTGAAACAAATAATATAATCAACATTATTAGTGTATTGTAGGCATATTGTGTAAATGAACACTGGCAGAAATTGGGGAATACATGTACCAACATCAAAGAAAACTTAGTGTGACTCATACTTGAAACATCTACAAAATATTGTCAGTTGACACTGCCACTGCCAACAAGTTTAAAGATGAAATTGATGTTGACATTAAAGAGGTGATGCAATGAAGATGTTTCTATCTTGGAAGCAAATTATTCCTGTGTACCCGTTGGCCACTGGAGATGCTGAGCAAACCTTCAATGGCCTCCAGTGGGAAGGAACCTGCATAATGAAAACCTCAAACTTGTTTCGAAGAATCCTTGAAAATCTTCTTTTTTCTAGTATGATTATGAGATTTACATAATGATTTGTTTCCAGGATTAAATGAAAGTAATGTTGATCTCTTTTGTAATGTAAGTGCCTCTGATACTGCTTTACCAGGGATGAAATTAACTGCTTGAATGGATCGCTTTAATCATGGATCTATCATGAATAATCTGAAATCCGATCTCTAATCGTTAAACAAACCAATAAAAATCATGCTTAGAGAACAGAATGATTCAAAAACGTTTTTCATTACATCTAATCTTTAAATCTGCATGCAGATTGACAACACAAATCGGGCATGTCCAAAGATACTGGTGTAAATGCGGTCATGTACTTTTTCCTTTAATTAATGGTACCAAATTTATTTGAATGAATTTTGACTTGATTGAAATTTAAATTGATTTCAGTTTGCTTTCCCCCGATAAAAAGGACTCAATAATCATCAAATTGAATGTACTATGGGCGCGTTTATCTAGGCTTGCCACTAGATATGTACATATCGTACCCCACTATCGAACCCCACTATCATACCCCACTATACGATCGTGATTTGCGGGATGTCGCGTTTATCGACTCTTCACGATTCACAATAAAGGCCTTGTGTCTGCCCAACTGTTTTGACCCGGGAAGCAGACAGTTTCTCGAAGGTCAAATTCACACACATGCTTGTACACAACACCTGGGTGGTCCTATTTGTATGTGAGGTTCAAAACAGCTTTGCGTTTATCGATCTCTCAGAAACGTGATTCTGGCTGTATGTCACATACAAAACGCACCTTTTTGCGTCTTTAGATATGCCCATATCTAAAGCCCTTTAAAAAAGGCTTTGCGTTTATCTACTTCTAAATTTGCCTGAAAGACGTTTGAGAAACCTGATTCTAGCCAAAAATTTGCTAGATAAACGCAACCTATGTCACCTCTCCATTGCGTGTCAAAAGCTGAACCACATTTTATTTCCTTGATACAATTCCTAAAATTACAAGTGTTCACAACTTCACATTTCCCGTCTTTCTTTTTTAATAATTGTCTTAGCTATACCAGCACCTCTTTCACCTTGAATGAAGGAGCGGAATTAGGGTCAGATTTCATTTGATGGGTGGATAGGATTTCTCCTTGTATAAATATATTGAATATATCTATACCACAGACAATAGGGAAAATAGACATTTGAGTGAGCATGTTGTGATCAATATCCAATTGACAAGTGATCAGGAATTAGATACCAATGGGCATATGGGTTTTCATTTAGAGTTTGGAGCTGGTAGGTTTGTGGTTTTAATGAGGCTGGAACCACAGGGTTCTAGGTTCAATCTTCACAAACAAGTCTGAGCATTTGTGTCCGTGTATTATAAGGTACATAGTGACTACTGTAGACAATATTCAACCATCTTGCCCCTAAAAGTGGACATAAAGTTACAGGTAATTTCTAATTTGGCTGCTCATGTACATTGTACAAGTGTAATGCAGCATACCGGTATATGATTTCTTAGCAGTAGAGTAATTAAATGAAGCTAACAACAGCTTTGAGACAACATACAACACTTGATGGTATACTTGTGAATTGTGATAGACCCTATATTTCTCACATCACTGCATGAATATTAGAGCCTTACATTGTTAAACAGAAATGTAATATGAAAAAACACAAAATAAAACACAAAATATTCAAAAGGGGATTTAATTAAAGTATACCTGGTAGTTCAAAAACTTCACTTCTCTGTCCCTTGCAAACTTCCATTCCCAACTTAACCCACTCTACACACCCTGTAATATGACTTTCACCAGATTATACATCACACAATGTCACAATCTGAATTTTCAAGTTCAGTTGAGCTATGGCTTTGCCATCTGTGACAAGTTAACTCTGCATCATGGCTTTGGTATTCAAGGGTCACTCAAAAGTGCAATTTCGTCAGACAAAAACTTTTAATAAGGACAAAACTGGTCGCCTCGATCCCACTGAAGTAGAACTGATTGATGTGGCTGGGTTTGGCTGGTGAGTTTCCTACTTGTCCATTACTTTCTGTTGCAAACAAGTTGTGTGCCCACCAGAAAGGCATAATAGTGTTACTCACAAGTTCCTAAAACATGGAAAAGTGATTACTTTCCTATGCTAGCTGGGACAAAGGCACACATTATTTCCAATACACCTGGGTTACAACTTAAAACTCTACAAATAAACCAAGAGTAGGCATTTGACAAGATTGAAGACAACTTCTCTTTTGAATTGATAGACAATCCCTTTACTTAATATTTCCAAGATATGTTTTGTTCAAGGCATGTTAATGTTTATTGTTTATCATCTTCTGAAAAATAATTAAATTCTCATTTTATCCCTCCATTTCAGCCTAAAGCTGATGGAAATAAGATACTTATTCATACTTTAATTGTTGGCAGGCAAGTGTCAAAACTGAGTTTGGAGGACAGGAGACTTTTATTTGCATTTTTGATGAAAAGAGCATCGTTGTTTCAAATGACATGTGCAGATTTGATACAATAGAAGTTACCTTTATGGGGTATACATGTACCAGAAATATAGGTGTATAGATTGTGCCCTTATGCCTTCTGCATTCTAGGACCATATTCTACAGTCTACACTTTGTTATGCACTGGGCTCCTAAAGTCCAATGTAAGTGTACTCTAGTACTTTAGCCTTGGTGTGAGTTTCAGTGTTCAAATTGAAATGGGGTTTCTCCATTACAACCTTCAACCACTAAACACACATTCCATTTTTCTTTCAAACTTATACCTGGGGAGAGGGCTGGCATATAATTATATTTATAGGGCCTCTGTAAGAAGCTTACAATAAGCTCTACCAATGTTATGCTTTCTTATCTTATCATGTTCAAACTGATCAGAGGAACTTAGAATCATCTGTTATACTAGTAACCTACATGTAGGCCTGTCTACATCAGCTCGAGTTTGCCAAATAACCCACCATTTTCAGACTCGGGATATTATCCCGAAACTCGAAATTGCGTCTTCACCAAACCAACATGCTCATCACAAACTAGCTCGGACACTAGCTCGGACAGGCGCAGATTAGCCCGCTCTTTCCCCAAGTAGTGGGATTTTTTGGAAACAAGACCAACAACTGGTTAATTTGCGATCAGGATAGTAAAAAGAGCAGGTTATTTGGCAAACTCGAGGTGATGAGGACAGGCCTAGTGTGAGGAACAGAATAGAAATGGAATGGTAAGAACCAATGGTTTGACTCAATGTAGAAGATTTTAGAGAAAGAAGAAAAAATTTGTGAAGCTCGCCAGACAACGATTTCAAATAACAACTTTTGAGACATTTCAATTTGAATAGCCAAATTACTTAGACTACAGATACACAATGTATATTTATGTTATGGCAAGCTCACTTAAAATACACTGGTGGAGGAGATTGATTTAGCCCTGGGAAGCTAAATAAGCGCAATGGTAAAGCTCTGAAGAAAAAAAAACATTTGATTGCCACAAAAAAAAAAATCAATTTCTCTAAAGAGGTTTTTTCCTAACTTCAAGAGAGGTAAGCGAAGAAAATGGCACAGTATTTTTTAACTGCAGGGATATCAAACTTTCTGTACACTGTTCTGTGATGTGCATTATCCTGAAAATTATGAATTAAGTCCACTCCCTTCCCCTGCTCTTACTGGTACATAACTGTATGCAACGTCCCTGAACTTGCTTGCATTTTCTTTGTGTCTTGCTTCACAGAATGTGAACACTTAAAACTGAAGTACTTTGTGGAAGTACATAAATGTTACATCGGAACGTGATTGGAATGACCAGCTATAAAGCGGCAGCAATTTACTGCCAACCTGAAATGTCAAGTACATGTATGTTGTACCTGGTTCCTCTGTCAGAATGCCTGTTATTCCAGGGATGCGGGAACTGCATGTATACCTCCGCCAAGACAGAGTAAATCATGCACAGGTTCAGTAATTGGTAGTCCGACTGATTTATGGGCAGGGTAGGATTTTCCAATTGCTTTGTACTTTGAAGGTTGGAGGAGAGGCATCTTATTATCCTCTGGGGGTAAGTCAGGAATGATCCATATTTTAGGATGAAATAATATTTATGGCAATTCCGTTCTTTAAAAACAAAGATTATATTTGGGGCTAGCATTCATGAGATGTTTTAATGGCATTTAGAGTACTCCATAATAATTTTTCAAAAGCATTGTGAAAGTCCTAGGCCTTGACTAGTTTCAAGGCATCTTGTTTAACATCGAGTTCAAACAACTTTGAAATATTAAATGAATTTTGAACAAAAAAGATACTCTCAAACTATTTGCAAGTCAAGAAGGCCTTTTCAACACCACCAATTTTCAATCTCTCTCCAACCTTCCATCACCACTTTCTCTTGTAATTTTTCAAGCACTCTTTACCCCCCCCCCCCCCTATCTCTCTTGCAATGCAAAAGTGAGAAAGAAAAGTATCATCTGCCCAGTATACATGCTTCAGTTCATACTTTCCATAAACAGTGTTCCGCATAGCAACCAGTAAAGTGGTTTGTGCCTGTATCGTCTTACTCCTATCGCCATGGCCTGAAATCATAAATATGACGGTTCATGTTTTCAGCAGAAGGTGCCAATGTCGATGGGGTCTTGAAGTCAAGGCAGGGTCAAATGGCCCTGGGGCAAGCTTTATCACACGCCCATGCTTGCCAACTTTGAAAGTTGAAACCTTGTAAATGTACATTCTCTCATTCATGTTCATAATGTAGCTCGACAAGAGTCTACATGCATACTGTTACTGTACATACATGTAAATAGTAATGTAAACCTTTAAAAGAAATATTTTCTAAGGCCTAAAAATGTTATGCTAAGTTTTTGAGGATGGATAAGTTTGGAATTGCTAATAAGATACTTTTTGGTGATCAACTTTTCAGTAATTTTCCATATTAACCTTTGAATACTGAGCTGTTCACAATTTGAAATGAAAATACAAGTATGAAGTACATCTACAGTAGCATATAAGAAAGAAAATGAAGTACCCCAGCTTACGATCGAATTGTAAGTATTACCACAAATGCAAAATAGCTCTACCAATACATTTGATGCGATGGTCACGCTTTGCCTAGTTTGAGAGGAGAGTAGTTCATCAGCAAACAATTTTCTCATTAAAAAAATTGACCTCGCTTTTTTCAAGCGCTTCACAAAGAAACTGTGCACCCTCACAATCACATCACAAAAAGCTGTACATAGCCACATTTTCTAACATAATATCTTTAAAATTAGCATCATATTTCTACTGACCTAGAAGTCGTCTGCTTCTGTTTCTGTTCACGAAGCGGTCCCAGGTGTTGGTCTTCAGCCGGACCTTCGGGTCGCGGAGGCTGAGCGATCGTGAGAGGATTTTCGACATCGTTTATCTTGGCTATGCTCCCGGGAAACTCCAACAATCGCATGAAAATACAAGATCCGTATTCATAAAATCCACTTAATTTGCAGCCAATGTAGTTATACTATATCCTGGGTGGCCAGTCATATCCTCAAATAGTTCCGAAAGGTAGATGTGGACTGCAAAACTTTGGAGTCAAAATCCGACAGAGGCACCTAGGAATTTTGAAACCAGCAGACTACGACGTATGGTCGTGAGAATTTCTGGATAGAGAAAACTGCGCACTACTGGTCCTGAATGGGAACACACACACAATCGTTCGGTTTGTTGACATACACACGCGATGCACGTGC